>JBAIZL010000369.1:4675000-4702500 GCA_036971475.1 Prosapia bicincta
GTGTGTGTGTGAGTGTGTATGTGTGTGTGTGTGTGTGTGTGTGTGTGTGTGTGTGTGTGTGTGTGTGTGTGTGTGTGTGTGTGTGTGAGTGTGTATGTGTGTGTGTGTGTGTGTGTGTGTGTGTGTGTGTGTGTGTGTGTGTGTGTTGTGTGTGAGTGTGTGTGTGTGTGTGTGTGAGTGTGTGTGTGTGTGTGTGTGTGTGTGTGTGTGTGTGTGTTGGGTGTGTGTGGGAGGGAGGGGGGAATGGGTGTGTGTGTGTGGGGTGTAACCTTTAACATTATCGTAATAATATCACTATAAGGGATGAACGCATTACCTGTAAGAGCTCTTGAAAGAAACGTGCTCTATAAAGTGCACGCGAAAGGTTAATGCAAACTTACGTATTTTAGAAATATCCTCAAAATAGTCAGGACCACAACGCTGCAATGGCGTAAACTTAACGTGCAAGGAAGAGTGCTTTTATTGTTCCCTCGGGAGTCTGGACCTGGAATAGAGGGATAAAGGGGATTAGTTAACACTTGTTTATGAGGTGTGCGCAGTTATCCCTTACACTCTGGCATCACGAGTAACTCGCTCAAATTTTAAGTTTAAATAATTCGTTACAGAGTTTACGTTTCCCTCATATTCATTCCGTATAATTAGCTGTAAATATTTCATAAAACAATAAATCAAATATTATAAATCTCTTACTGTATAGTTGGGATTTTTAAGAGATGTAGGCTACATATAGATGGTATTTGGTTGTCATAAGGGATGACATGAACCTGTTCCGTTGTTGGGGAGGAAGGGTCGGATGTGTACCCAGCCAACTTACCAACTGTTCCAGTAACACATGTATAGTCAAATGGAAATAGCACCACCACATCTAACGTAATCTATATATTCAATATGTATTATTATGAAATAAATTATAAATATGAGTCTATACATAATATATTAAACATACTACATATTATTTTATATAATATGTTCTTATATTGTAATTTATTATGTTATAATTTATTATATTAATATATTACATTATATATATATACAATATATCAATGTATGGAGACATTATGTCATTACTAGCGTAGGGGTGAGTAAATATTACACTTGCTCTTTGTCGGTTTTTTGAAGAGGTTTCTACCCTTCACCATCCCCCCGTACGAATAGAATATATAGGACAGGAAATGAGCTCCTGCTATAGGGAATAGGAGGAAATGACTAGAGGACCGCTAACTGAAGTAGACCCGTCCTGAACTAGAATGAGAAGTAATATATTATAAAAGAATTGAAATTATAATAATCTAAGTGTAATATTAAATGATTTATATTTTAGTAACTTGGACGTATACTTTAGCTAGCTGCTGTCTGAGGTTCTTGTTGCCTGAACACAGACTGTCTCTATTAAATATTAATAATAAGACAGTAACTGGACAAATAAACGTGACAAAACCTCAAAGAAGAAGCTTAGTAGTAAATTTTCAATTTAAAATTATTTATTTTCCTTAAGAGCTTCAGCACTGAGGTGAACTCGATGGAGGAAGAACTCTGCCTTAAAGCATTAAGGGATTTTTTGTATTGTTACTGGGCAATTTCCCCAAGACTTATTGTTAAAAAAGCCATATTTTTAATAGTGTTTTCCCTATTGTAAAATATATTGTTATTTTATAGTTCGATGAATTTACATAGTGAGAGTATTTGAAAATATTCAGCAGAAATTCAATGTTTGAAAACTTGACTTAGAATGAATATTCATGAATAACAACTATTAGCTCATGAACAATGCATCTACTATTACTTGAATCTAAATAAGTTCAAAGACTGAGGCTAAACACACAAACAGAACACCATGTTTAGGTGTCCTGAGAGACGATATCTCTTGAACTAGGGCTTTATATACGCCCTTACACTGAAGCGATGCTTACAGATGCCCGATGATCTCGTCAAGGGCCCAAACAGAAGAGATATCCTTGTAACCGAAGAGCTACAGCCTTGTCTCTCGAGTGACTTGGAAGCTGTGTGAAGTTTCTAAGTGTAGAAACGATGTCTAGTGTCCGTCGTAATCAGAGAATATCTATAAATATTTGTCAGAATCTAGAAATATATCTAAAGAAAGAGAGTTAAGGACTGCAACATTTTTATAAATTAAAACTTGTAATTATTGTAACAACGATTTCTTCAGCATTATATATTTTTTAGCAAAAGCTATTTTATTACATTTAATAAACAAGGATATAATTGAATACTAAGTAGAGTTTTAACTAAATTTGCATTATGAATTTCACTCTTCAAATAAAGTTTTGTTGAATAGAAATAAATTCTTTCTGTGTAATTTTTCATAAATTTAGAAAATTTAATGGTAATTTTAGCACTGTACTTATTATGTTGTATATTTTTAGGCAAATAAAAGCCACATCATTGTATAATTACCTAACTCAGACAACGTTAAATCTAAATATTTTAACTTACTTTAAAAATCTAGCTTTAAATTTAATATTTAGTCCCAATTATTTGATATTTTGTATTTATCATTTAAAACACATTATAACAATGTAACACTCTTAAAAATAAGGTGTTCCATATAAATTCATTTATATATTTAATTTTTATTTAATAATTATATCTTCCCAATATAAAAGAAAATTTTTGTTTTATTCGTGCTCATTGTGAAGCTAGCATAGATAGTAGCATCCCTAGCGGGTAAAAATGTAAAATATCGTACGAGTTGGTAGCTTAACTAAAAAAACTGACATCACCTGATATGACGTAAGCATGGTCTGATATCGCCTGATCTGACGGACCAATCAAAATATTCAAAATAATAACCAAGGGTGGGATTTCCGTTGGCGTGCCCCTTCAGAAGGTTCTGGAACAGAACAGACGTAATGGCATTTTCGGACATAATTTAGAAATTTGTAAGCTTCCAGTATTCCAATTTTTAAGATGTCAAGGCCGGTATCAAATTTTATTAAAAGCTAAAGAAGAAGTCAGAAGCGATTATTTATGTATTTCAAATGAGTAAAAGTTAATATCATTTTTGTTTAAGTGCGCTGATTTGCAAGAGCGATGTGTTAAGTGTTTAGTGATTCCAAAAGCCATGGGCAATGTTTAATATGTTTTAAAGTGTTTTATAAGTGATGTGCACAATCAGGTACGTTTTAGATAATAATAAAGAAAATGTATTTTAATGTTAACTAAGTTGAATTTTAAATGATAAACGGTTAACACATGAACGGTAGAAATTGTCCTTTGAATAAAAATTCAAAATTAATTTGGAAAAACTTAAGTTACTATCTTGTCGATATAAATATAATTTTAAAGGTTAATAAGTAATTAAAGTGTATGGAATAACTAGCAGTAATTAAAAGTAAATTACTCGACACATTGCTGTCTTTGTTCTTTTGTAATTTGTCACTGATTAATAAATTGTATAACATTGTAATATAAAACTTTATATTTTTATTTCCCAAGTAACCTAAACCGTTACAACAAAAGAAATTATTACCTCATGACAAATTGTTAAATCAAGCATAGTCGTAACTATGAAACTTTGAGGAATATATTGTTAACTGAAGCACAACTTATAAAATTATACATTTCGTAATTCATTCATGCAATTTTGTACAAGATGTTTTGAATTATCTTTAGAAATGCTATTATTAATTTAATTGTTTATACTTAATAGCATACATTATCACGGTTAACGTAGCCAGCTGAGATGTAACGAAAAATATTTGTTTTTCTCTAACTCTGGACAATATTCTGTTCCTTTATGGTCAATCATTGATGAATCTTTTTTCAATCACGAAACACAATTTTCCCATGACTGAACTACGAGAAACTTTTTCATTAGGTTTTTTCATGAGTGTTATTTTACAAAGAAGAAGGTTTACAAATTTATTGGAGATATCTATTTTATTTTTATTGGAGTTTTCTTATGTAATTTTATGATTTACTAACTTATGAATGCAAATTACATACCGTGGGCAAACATGTGGGTTAGAAAAACCTAACATAGTGTGCGCCAGATTAGGAGGGTTGAGTGCATAGTCCACTTTCACCAAGGTTTTATATAGCAAATAAACACTGGGGCCGTATCGCAAAAAGCCCTTAATCCCTAGTTATGTGTAATTTATTCCCCCGTTAGAACAAATGTTCTTTTAAATTATTATACCGTAAAGGTTTTGAAATATTTTAAAAAGATTTAATAAATATTTCCCATAAAGTGCATGAAAAAAAATAACTACTTAACCTAATGTCATGTTTCCTAGAGATTTCCATCAATTTACAGTGTTCATATTTCACTTTTACCCATTCCAACCTCAAAATTTATTTTAGGTATAACAATCGCTAATCTCTTGATAAAATTTCTAAAGGCTGAAACGTGGACGTAAAGAATTAACGAAATATTGTCCTTATGCATTCAAATAAATTGCCCAACAACTCGTCCATTACTTTAAAGTAAATCCACCTCTTGGTGTAAGCAATAACATCACTTTCACACAATACCCAGGAGATATATTCTATGCAATGAATTTAGAAGTATAAATATTTACATTAAAACTAGATCATTCAGAACACTTTCTAGGTTCCATAAATTTGAAAATATCGTAGCCATTTATGTATTTTCTAAAAGTATAAATCTAAAACATACTTATCATGAAAACATTAATAAAGGTGTGTTTTTAATATTAAATAAATCTATTGATATACTTAAATAAAAAGACGTGTTTAGTTTGGGTAATCTTCTTCATTTTACTACTACAGATGGGTTTGAATAATGCAGTGTATAAGGCAAATATTTCTTGTAAGTCGTTTCCTTTATAAATAGCTTCCTATAGTGTAACTATTGCATGTAAAAGCACATTTCCAACATGACCTCGATGTTTTATTGCGCATGTCGCAATTGAAAACAGTGTTCGTCATCGTCCCACATATCTTCATTACCCTAAGCGTGAAACAGTGCAGAGAGGACAATTACTGTACTATAGCTTACGTTTCATTTGTTGATTAATGTTGCTACTGGGTATAAGTAGCCCATAGCAACAAGTAACACATACGTTGTAGAGTGCAAACGTAGGCGATGTCTTCCTAGAGCTAGTCCACACAGGAAAGATATTTAGTGGGACACTTGTTTCAATGGCAAAGAAATGTAACTGGTTTAGATAACGTCAAGATTGTCAGTGGTCATGGAGCTTCAAAAACAAAATAAAAACTACTCTCCTTGTTGAAAAAGAGCTTTTCTGATTACGTTTTCGTAGCTATACCTATTTATTGTGTGTTAGTGTAAGTGTGTGTGTGTGTGTGTGTGTGTGTGTGTGTGTGTGTGTGTGTGTGTGTGTGTGTGTGTGTGTGTGTGTGTGTGTGTGTGTGTGTGTGTGTGTGTCTGTGTGTTAGTGTGTGTGTGTGTGTGTGTGTGTGTGTTTGTTTGTGTGTGTGTGTGTGTTTGTGTATTAGTGTGAGTGTGTATGTGTGTGTGTGTTTGTGTGTTAGTGTGAGTGTGTGTGTGTGTGTATGTGTATGTGTGTGTCTGTGTGTGTGTGAGTGTGTGTGTGTATGTGTTTGTGTGTTAGTGTGTGTGTGTGTGTGTGTGTGTGTGTGTGTGTGTGTGTGTGTGTGTGTGTGTGTATGTGTGTGTGTGTGTGTGTGTGTGTGTGTGTGTGTGTGTGTGTGTGTGTGTGTGTGTGTGTGTGTGTGTGTGTGTGTGTGTGTGTGTGTGTGTGTGTGTGTGTGTGTGTGTCTGTGTGTTAGTGTGTGTGTGTGTGTGTGTGTGTGTGTGTATGTGTGTGTGTGTGTGTGTGTGTGTGTGTGTGTGTGTATGTGTGTGTGTGTGTGTGTGTGTGTGTGTGTGTGTGTGTGTGTGTGTGTGTGTGTGTGTGTGTGTGTGTGTGTGTGTGAGTGAGTGATAAATACGAGAAAATACAAACACAAGAATAATTTACTGTATAATACAGTTCAAAGCTTTTCGTTGGAAAATAGTGTCACCAATCCCAGGAATAATAAAGAATACCATATATGCACGAATTATCTCGTATAAATTTGTCAACAGTATATCTTCACTGTTGAAGATACCACTGTAGAAAGATTCAAAGCTTTTGTCTGTCCGACTCGTGTATGTATGATATTTTTATTATTCATGATGATGTTGGTACTGCTTTCCAACGAAAAGCTTGAATTATATAACACAATAAATCATTCTTGTGTTTGTATATTGTTTTATATTATTTTTCATTATTGCATAAGGAAACATATATATATTCTTATTGTTTGTAAGTGTTTATTACAATAATGATTATAACAAGAAAGTATTATGGTTATATATATATATATATATATATATATATATATATATATATATATATATATATATATCACTTTCACTTATGCACTTAAACAAGAATCTTACTTGGTATTTATGCGAGCTAACTTTCATTGGCTGGCTGTGCCGTCGTCCTCAGGCATACTGAACAGGGTTGTAGACTCCGAGCTGAGTGGATTTCCCGTTGACCTTGGTGTACTATTATGTTCTATTTTTAGATTCACTGCACTGTCGAGTTTTTAACGTTTGTTTTTGGGTTAATATTGTCTATTAGATTGAATAATTTATCTCTTTCATTTTATTTGTACTTGTTCGTTAATAATATTATTTTAATTTTTATAAATTTCTAGTTGTTCCCAGATTGTCATTTTGAGGCCTTTGATAAGTGTATACAAGAAAACAGTGTTGGATAATCTATAAATATGGAAATCGTCCCACAAGGTAATCAAGCAAACAAACTATTGAACAAATTTGAAAAACTTAGAAAACAAATCATAAATATTAACCATAATATACATTTTAATAAACAATGCATAAAAACAAAATAACACCAAAATATGCCAAAATAATAATAAAAAACCAAACTAGTTCTGCACAAAAAACTGCTAAACAAGCTGAAACTCTATGGGTAAAAAACGAAATTAAATATCTATACACAAAGAAAAACAAATTAACTAACACACTCTTAAAACCCACCTAGAATTAGCTAACACACTTATACCAAACCAATGGCATTATAAATATATCAAAATTCAAGAAAAATGCAAGAAATTTACTGCAATTAAAAAACAAAAAATAGAATCTAAACTTAACAAAATAATAGAATAAACAAAATAAAATGGACAATATCACAACATTCCATCAATTCCACCCAAATTTTATAAACCTCACAAAAACGAATTTCACCAAAGAAGAAATAAAGATACTCAAAAATAGCACAAAAACCAACATCAAACCAAAATTACAAAACACAATAGAAAACCTCATAGTAGAGACAGAACTGGCAATAAATCTCATTAATTACGAAAATCAAGATAACATCAGAAACATAGCATAACACGAAATCAACAAAAAAATCGAAAAAGGAAATCACGGTGAAAATAAAATACAAATAAACCAAATTAACAAATTGAAACAAAAACTATTCAAAAACGAAATAATTGCAACTAAAGCGGACAAAAGCAACGCTACAGTAATCATATCAAAAACAGAATACAACCAAAAAACAGAAGAATTCATAAAATCCAACAATTGCATAGAATTAAACAAAGACCCCACCAAAAAATACCAAAACGAAATCATACAATTAGCAAAAAATAATGACAATTTATTCAATCAAAAAAACCCTTACCAATATACAATAGACAACCCAAAACCCCCCAAAATGAATGCCCTCATCAAAATACATAAAATCAACAATCCCATAAGACCCTTAATAAATTTTAAAAATGCACCTGGTTATAAAATATCACAAATAATAGCCAAAAACCTTAAACACGAACTTAAATTGGAAAATAAATACACCATAAAAAACTCAATTGAATTAACGGAAATACTAAAAACAATAAACATAACAAAAACACCAAATTTATATCATTTGATATCACAAACATGTACTCTAATATACCAATTAACGAAACCATCCAAATAATAAAAAACCGATTAACTGACCTTAAAACCTACCCCAAATACACAAACCAAATCACAAAATGCCTAAAGACCATACTAAACCAAAACTATTTCATATCCAATAATAAGATATATAAACAAATAGATGGCTTAGTGGGATCACCACTTTCAAGTATAATATCAGAAATTTACCTCCAAAAACTTGACAAATTAATCACACAAACCATAAAAACACACGACCCCAACGGACATTGGATACGATATGTTGACGATGGATTATACATCTCACAAAATAAAGCAATAAATAATAACATCATCCTAAATGAAATCAATAACTTACACCCTAACATACAATTCACCATGGAGGAAGAAATAAACAATAAAATAAACTATCTAGACCTAACATTGACCAGAAATACAAATAACATTGAATATTCTATCTATAGGAAACCCACACAAACCATTAATACAATACCAAACCACTCCAACCATCCCCCGCAACATAAAATGGCCGCTTACAACTCACTTTTATACAGGATGCTAAAATTGCCTTTAAATAATGAAGAAAAAACTAAAGGAAAACAAATAATATATCAAATAGCCCAAAAAAATGGATACAATAAAAAAACTATAGATAAATTAGAATTTAAAATATTAAAATAAATTAAAACAACCTAAAATCGAACCACAAACAACAAAATGGGCTACATTCACATACACAGGATACAACATAAAAGGAATAACTAAAACACTAAAAAATAATAATATTAACATAGCGAACAAAAACACAGGAAACATAATCAATAAAATAAACCAACCAGAAAAAATATGTCCCACACTTAATAACGGAATATACAAAATCGAATGCCAAGACTGTAATAAAATATACATAGGCCAAACAAAAAAGAAATTAAAAGACAGATATCAATACCTCAATGCATACATCAAACCTGAAATTTATAACTCAAACTTAGCCACACATGCCATCAAAAAGAAACACACATTAAAAAACGTCAACCTAGTCAAAAGGTTCAAAAAGGCCTCAAAATGACAATCTGGGAACAACTAGAAATTTATAAAAATTAAAATAATATCATTAACGAACAATTACAAATAAAATTAAAAAAACGATAAATTATTCAACCTAATAGACAATATTAACCCAAAAACAAACGTTAAAAACTCGACAGTGCAGTGAATCTAAAAATAGAACATAATAGTACACCAAGGTCAACGGGAAATCCACTCAGCTCGGAGTCTACAACAACCCTGTTCAGTATGCCTGAGGACGAAGGCACAGCCAGCCATTGAAAGTTAGCTCGCATAAATACCAAGTAAGATTCTTGTTTAAGTACATAAGTGGAAGTGATAAGTGTATACAAGAAAACAGTGTTATATAATCTACAAATATATATATATATATATATATATATATATATATATATATTACTTCAATAAAGCATAATAAAACCTTATTCTATTGCAGTACAATCATACTGCATTTGCAACTGTATTTTATATACTGGATGTATAACATAACTATAAATCATATGCATACAATTTGTATTTCAGAATATCATTGTATAAAATGTGGTAAAAGTTCTAATAATTTTTATTACTTAACATTTTTCCTAAAACTTCTTCTACACAAACAACATTTGCGCCAAAATTTGTACTTTCAATTTACACTGTGTTATCAAAAGAGAAAAATTCCCACAATAAAAAATTTTTAAAATGAACATGTTTAGTTACTTGAAGTGTTTACAATTTTAAAACAATTAGTAAGAGGTACAATTTTGTACTGATTGTACTTATTCAGTAAGCCGAATTGCAATTATTTAACTTTATAACCGAATAAATAATTGTCTCAATTTTATTTTTCTAGAATTAAGAATTTATTTTACTAAAACCACTCTCCTTATGAACCACCTGGTAAAAGATTACCCGTTGCCTCAAGTGGCATTGAATTAACATACATAGAGATTTATGGGATACCCCAGAGTGGCATATTTACAGGATGCCACTAACAGTTCAAGGAATTAGAGTTTCTATTTGACGAGCTTAAAACACTTCCCTTACATGGAATTTAGTACTCTACTTGTATAAAATAACTAATTATGCGTAACGTTTCAAGTATAAACGTTAAAGTTAATAATTTTGTTTCAATGTATTCGAGAGTTTAGTTGCGTTTTAATATTTAGTTTCATCTGCAGGTTATCTCAATTATTACAGCAATTATAGTCACGTGACATCAGAGAAGTCACTTCCGCTGTCCATTGTCCAGGCGCCAGGCTCGTAGTGCCTACTCATGGAATGTTCCAGCTCTATCACAAGCCCCAGGTAAACATAGCCTAATGTAAGTCTCTCTTGTATTCTAGAACAGAGCCGCTTAAATCTTCTAATAAGGAGCGAAAATAGTTGAGAAAAAAGTGGTTCGTGGTCCACTTACAAGAAGAGAACTCATAATAGCTCTCACCAGAGTGTAGCTCTCACCAGGGCGTAGCTCTCACCAGAGTGTAGCTCTCACCAGAGTGTAGATCTCACCAGTGTGTAGCTCTCACCAGTGTGTAGAGCTTTTACCAGTGTGTAGCTCTCACAAGAGTGTAGCTCTCACCAGAGTTTAGCTCTCACCAGAGTGTAGGTCTCACCAGTGTGTAGCTCTCACCAGGGTTTAACTATCACCAGTGTTTAGCTCTCACCAGGGTGTAGCAGTCACCAGAGTGTAGCTCTCACCCGTGTGTAGCAGTCACTAGTGCGTAGCTTTCACCAGAGTGTAGCTCTCACCAGTGTGTAGCTCTCACCATTGCGTATCTCTCACCAGTGTGTAGCTCTCACCAGTGTGTAGCTCTCACCGGTGTGCAGCTTTCACCAGGGTATAGATCTCACCAGGGTGTAGCTCTCAACAGGGTGTAGCTTTCACCAGTCTGTAGCTCTCAGCAGGGTGTAGCTCTCAGCAGGGTGTAGCTCTCACCCGTGTAGCTCTCACCCATGTATAGCTTTCACCAGGGTGTAGCTCTCACAAGGGTGTATCTCTCACCAGAGTTTAGCTCTCACCAGAGTGTAGGTCTCACCAGTGTGTAGCTCTCACCAGGGTTTAACTCTCACCAGTGTTTAGCTCTCACCAGTGTGTAGCAGTCACCAGAGTGTAGCTCTCACCCGTGTGTAGCAGTCACTAGTGCGTAACTCTCACCAGAGTGTAGCTCTCACCATTGTGTAGCTCTCACCATTGTGTAGCTCTAACCAGGGTGTAGCTCTCACCGGTGTGCAGCTTTCACCAGGGTATAGATCTCACCAGGGTGTAGCTCTCAACAGGGTTTAGCTTTCACCAGTCTGTAGCTCTCACCAGGGTGTAGCTCTCAGCAGGGTGTAGCTCTCACCCGTGTAGCTCTCACCAGGGTGTAGCTCTCACAAGGGTGTAGCTCTCACCAGAGTGTAGCTCACGCCAGGGTGTAGCTCTCCCCAGAGTGTAGCTCTCACCAGGGTCTAGCTCTCACCAGTGTGTAGCTGTCACTCGTAATACAGGGCAAAATAAGATTTTTACGCGGCACACCATTCTGTTCTCACTTTCCAATCTCCCCCGTAAAACAAATGTAATCTAATAAATATTTAGGGTTAAGAAGGATCTCCATTTGGCAATTTCATACTAACAAATGCACATACAAAGTTACTATTTATATCAGCTGTTGTTCTGAGTAAAATGTTTTTTTTCACAACGACCGATAATAGACGCATTTGATCGCTAAATAGTTTTAATAATAATTTCTATTTTTAAACACGACTACGGTGTCCTCTTCAGGCCCAAGTGGTAAATACTCATGAATTCACAACTCAAATACACACTTCACCACAATAACACATTTATACATTGAATAACTTGACATAAACTAAAGAAATAAAAGATTTTAAAGTACATACCTCGAACTATCATAGCATAAAATGCATGTATATTAATAACCAACGCCTTTATTACATATTGAAAAAATGTACTTGAAGTGGAAATGTGTCTACAATTGGTCTTTGTAAAGCCTTCTTAATTTAATTACAGACGTAAGAAATACATAGAAATTTAAATTATTAAAACTTTATTTATTGAGGTGAGGCCTAAGCGTTACATTTTTGAAGCACAACTATTCTTTGAGGTTAGCCTGAGGTTATGTTAAAACAAATAAAAGACATACACAAAACTCACGAATTAATCATTTATTTACTTATACATATTTCAATGACAACGTCAAAGTTTAATTAATTGGATGCGTGGGAAACTTTGTATATTAATAGGGATAAAAATAATATTGTAAATAACGAGTCAGGCCCTATTCAAAGTTCTATATTAATTTAATTAGTGTGACACAAGAAAATGTGGTTGTAACTTTTTGGTTTAAATATTGAAATACTGTAGATAGTGAAAACTAAATTAATTTATTTTTAGAAAATGTCGTAAAAACTAAAAGAAAATAAGGTTTCTGAAGTAATATGTCAAATGGAGTCGCTCCCTAAAGCGGTTAAAGAAATCATTTAGAACTCACTTCATATAAGAAGCGTATTAAATTTAATTTAAGAATTAGTTTATTTAGGTAAACAGGATGTTATGGATATTTCTAAGTTGTGTTGAAGCAACGGCACCAGTGTTTTCCTTCCCGATGGAGGAGCCTAATGGAGAAGTGGATTGCACAGAAGCCTAATTTATTCCCCATTTATACAAATCCCTCTGTATACTACTCCATTGTATCGCTGCGAAATTGAATGACTGCATAATGTAAAGCCGCGTATGTATGGCGAGCTAAACGTGTATTAATAATGCAGTGCAAGGGGCGCAGAAGGGGTAGGTTGTGCAAACGTCCCCACTCCATTCTCAGCTGTAGAAACGGAACAAGAAAAGTTTACTTTTGAAAACATTTAGTTTAGTTCTTCGTTATTTTAATTTTTTTAAATAATTGTAAGCAAAGATTGGGTCAGCCAGATTTTTGTTGGTATTAACAAATGTATGAAAATATATTCTATAGACTAAAGAAAGCAACTACAAGTGACGCGAATCATGCATAGTGGAATGAATCATACATAGTAGTATGAATCATACATAGTGGTATGAATCATACATAGTAGTATAAATCATACATCATGGTATGAATCATACTGAGTGGTATGAATCATACATAGTGGTATGAATCATGCATTGGGGTATGAATCATACATAGTGGTATGAATCATACATAGTGGTATGAATCATACATAGTGGTATGAGTCATACATAGTAGTATAACTCATACATCATGGTATGAATCATACTGAGTGGTATGAATCATACATAGTGGTATGAATCATGCATTGGGGTATGAATCATACATAGTGGTATGAATCATGCATTGGGGTATGAATCATACATAGTGGTATGAATCATACATAGTGGTATGAGTCATACATAGTAGTATAAATCATACATCATGGTATGAATCATACTGAGTGGTATGAATCATACATAGTGGTATGAATCATGCATTGGGGTATGAATCATGCATAGTGGTATGAATCATACATAGTGGTATGAATCATATATAGTGGTATGAATCATACATAGTGGTATGAATCATACATAGTGGTATGAATCATACATAGTAGTATGAATCATACATAGTGGTATGAATCATTGGTATGAATCATACATAGTGGTATGAATCATACATAGTAGTATGAATCATACATAGTGGTATGAATCATGCATAGTAGTATGAATCATGCATAGTGGTATGAATCATACATCGTGGTATGAATCATACATAGTAGTATGAATCATACATAGTGGTATGAATCATACATAGTGGTATGAATCATGCATAGTGGTATAAATCATACATCGTGGTATGAATCATACATAGTGGTATGAATCATACATAGTGGTACGAATCATACATAGTGGTACGAATCATACATAGTGGTATGAATCATACATAGTGGTATGAATCATACATAGTGGTATCAATCATACATCGTGGTATGAATCATACATAGTGGTATGAATCTTACATAGTGGTATGAATCATACATAGTGATATGAATCATACATAGTGGTATGAATCATGCATAGTAGTATGAATCAAGCATAGTGGTATGAATCATACATCGTGGTATGAATCATACATAGTGGTATGAATCATACATCGTGGTATGAATCAAGCATAGTGGTATGAATCATACATCGTGGTATGAATCATACATACGTTTTAAATTAAAAAGTCACTTTGCAAAACACTTGAAAGTTTGTAAACTTAAAACTTTTCTATAAAGCAAGCCACTATATAATATACATTACCTAATAAATATAACAACTATAATACCTTATAGCTATAGCCTACTACACATGTATTTTAGGATAGACTTGGTTGGGAAAAGAAACAGAATTAAATTTATAATAAAAGATAATCTCCATCACCTAACATATTCCTTACGTTGTTTTGTTGCTAGGCCGAGGTAAATCAAGCTTACTCCATCACTTCAGCAACCGGTTAGTTTACAACAGATCTTTTTTTTGGTAACCGAACCTATCTTTTTTAGGCAATAATAATATATATATTATTGTTATTATTATAATTATAAAAACATATTCAACGGGATTTTAGGAAATCTTGAGTTTGATGTTTCGTGTACGTTTGTAAACTGAGGTTATTTTGATTAATTTAACTTTGAAACTACTTTTTAATTTTGCAACATTTGTGTTTTTGTGTAGAACATATTTTTTAGTAACGCATGCAAGTAAGAAAGCAATCTCAACAAGACCTACGTTTTGTTCCCAATTACCAATATTTCCTGTATTAATTCAATATATTTGGTCTTTGAACTACGAAAGGGCTTTGTCGTTTTTATATTAAAAATTCGGTTTTATTAGAAACAACACAAGTAGTTTTAGTTTAGTTATATCCTGACTTTAAAGAATCGATTTAAAAATAGCAATTTATTTATTTTCCGATCATAAAAAGTATATTTTATTATTTCTTTGCTGCTTTCAACAGTGGCCAACCTTTTAAATATTCCTTGGTGGTATCTAAATACATCTTCTCTGTTATTACATTTTTAAATGTTACTATATCTGAAAGCATTAACTCATATTGCTGATATCATTTTGCTTCTTCCTCTCATGTAGTTCACAAAAATGATTTTTGGAATTTAAACCATTCAACTGATTCCCTCACAACCACCCCCAACTTCAGCACACACACAATAGCCTATTGTGTTCTACTTTCAATGTAGTATTTTCTCCCCCTAGAGGGGACCAGTATCGACATACCTTCTCCCATTGCGTTTTATAAATATCCTTTTATCCTTCATGTTCGATTTAGGCTTTAGAAATATTTATCCTTTTTTTATACCCTTTCTTATGAAATTAAGGATTAAAGTCACTCGTCGTTATCATGTTTTCAGGAACTGCCTGCAATAATTATTTCTTTCTGAGCCTTAGATAAAGCATACAAGTCTCTGATCGTAGCTTGTGTAGTAGAAAAGGAAACGTCCTTCGTTTTGCAATAACTTAATATCAATTAGTTTACAAGAAAACAATTGTTTGCACGATTTAATGGGTCAGTGTTAGTTGGCTACAGAATAAATAACAAACAGTGATTATTATTTTTAATTATGATTTTTTAATATAAAACAAAAATCACCCTTACTGAAAGATTATATCCGTAGAGAATAGTTTCAAAATGATTCAGCATTATTAATTTTGTTTATTAGTATTACATGAGAAGTTTATATCAAGGATTATTCTTCGAATTTGAGTACTTACAATATAATTCTAATGCATTGCAGTTCATTTTAAAATATGAAATTAATTTATTACAAACTAAACAGTTACGCTTTTCTCATTTTAAGATAATTTCTTAAATAGCCGTTGAAAAAGTTACTGCGTACAGTCTCTGCCCAAAATGTGTGTAAGTTCTATGTGTAAACAATGTTTTAATAAAGTATGATTTCATTTAGTTTCAAAATTTACTAAAACTACATTAAACCTAGTTTAAAGGCTAAACAGTGTTTGTTCATTTTTAATTTTTATTAATTTATACCTCCCGTTCCTTATATTTAATAACAAACTGAAAATATAAGAAAATGTATTTTCACCTCAACACACTAAATTCATCTCGAGACAGGTGTTTCGTAGGAGCAACCTCACCTCCCCATACCTTTAAAGCAATCTTTATACTAAAGATTTACTCTTATAGATCTGTTATTATAAATATTAAAACAGAACATTGCCTTGTCATTACTGGATGCCAAGATGTGTCTGTTCGTATACTACCTTCACCCTTATGTACATATAACTAGACGGGAAATCTGAATTACTTCCTAGTAATTAAATATTTTATGTTTTATAATTCTATACAGTATTATTTCATAAGTTTATTTTTTTCTAAATGATAAGTACACTATATGAGTGAAAGTTGTAGCTGAAGACAATATAGATGTCTTATGTATGCATTTATTTCTTTAGCGACCTAGTCGGTTTATTACTAACCCCATTTCACATATATAAAAAGTTATATATTCACTAAACATTTACATATACCATCTAATATGCACAGGCAATGTCAGAATAACTTAATTTAGGCTCGGTATTTTTCACAAATAACCTGATCTGGGATCTAATCAAATCGTACCATCTCCTTGAATAAAATACCCCCCCCCCCCTAAACCCGCAAATCACTAAGAGTACCTCCTTTGTGCGCGCAGAACAAAAGGGCATGCATCTGGGTTTTGTCTTAGTACAAAAGCCGCCCGTCACAAAGACACCGTTTCGATATTACGGGGTAAATACAGTTATACTGACACAAAGTTGGTTTCATTACAACATATTTATAATACGAATAACTATGTCAATATCATTAAACGAAACCGGGTAAATATTGACAATAAGATACGCATGTTAGGTTAGGTTAGGTTGTACACACGTCTCGTTGCTTGCAAACCGAAACCGGGTAAATGTTGGCAATAAGATACGCATATTAGGTTAGGTTAGGTTGTACACACGTCTTGTTGCTTGCAAACCGAAACCGGGTTAATGTTGACAATAGGATACGCTTATTAGGTTAGGTTAGGTTGTACACACGTCTCGTTGCTTGCAAACCGAAACCGGGTTAATGTTGACAATAGGATACGATTATTAGGTTAGGTTAGGTTGTAGACACGTCTCGTTGCTTGCAAACCGAAACCGGGTAAATGTTGACAATAGGATACGCATATTATGTTAGGTTAGGTTGTAGACACGTCTCGTTGCTTGCAAACCGAAACCGGGTAAATGTTGACAATAGGATACGCTTATTAGGTTAGGTTAGGTTGTACACACGTCTCGTTGCTTGCAAACCGAAACCGGGTAAATGTTGACAATAAGATACGCATATTAGGTTAGGTTAGGTTGTACACACGTCTCGTTGCTTGCAAACCGAAACCGGGTAAATGTTGACAATAGGATACGCTTATTAGGTTAGGTTAGGTTGTACACACGTCTCGTTGCTTGCAAACCGAAACCGGGTAAATGTTGACAATAGGATACGCTTATTAGGTTAGGTTAGGTTGTACACACGTCTCGTTGCTTGCAAACCGAAACCGGGTAAATGTTGACAATAGGATACGCTTATTAGGATAGGTTAGGTTGTAGACACGTCTCGTTGCTTGCAAACCGAAACCGGGTAAATGTTGACAATAGGATACGCTTATTAGGTTAGGTTAGGTTGTAGACACGTCTCGTTGCTTGCAAACCGAAACCGGGTAAATGTTGACTATAGGATACGCTTATTAGGTTAGGTTAGGTTGTACACCCGTCTCGTTGCTTGCAAACCGAAACCGGGTAAATGTTGACAATAGGATACGCTTATTAGGTTAGGTTAGGTTGTAGACACGTCTCGTTGCTTGCAAACCGAAACCGGGTAAATGTTGACAATAGGATACGCTTATTAGGTTAGGTTAGGTTGTACACACGTCTCGTTGCTTGCAAACCGAAACCGGGTAAATGTTGACAATAGGATACGCTTATTAGGTTAGGTTAGGTTGTACACACGTCTCGTTGCTTGCAAACCGAAACCGGGTAAATGTTGACAATAGGATACGCTTATTAGGTTAGGTTAGGTTGTAGACACGTCTCGTTGCTTGCAAACCGAAACCGGGTAAATGTTGACAATAGGATACGCTTATTAGGTTAGGTTAGGTTGTAGACACGTCTCGTTGCTTGCAAACCAAACCGGGTAAATGTTGACAATAGGATACGCTTATTAGGTTAGGTTAGGTTGTAGACACGTCTCGTTGCTTGCAAACCAAACCGGGTAAATGTTGACAATAGGATACGCTTATTAGGTTAGGTTAGGTTGTAGACACGTCTCGTTGCTTGCAAACCGAAACCGGGTAAATGTTGACAATAGGATACGCTTATTAGGTTAGGTTAGGTTGTAGACACGTCTCGTTGCTTGCAAACCAAACCGGGTAAATGTTGACAATAGGATACGCTTATTAGGTTAGGTTAGGTTGTAGACACGTCTCGTTGCTTGCAAACCGAAACCGGGTAAATGTTGACAATAGGATACGCTTATTAGGTTAGGTTAGGTTATATACACGTCTCGTTGCTTGCAAAACATTAATAAGAAATATTCATGACAACATTTACCCACCTTCATTTTAAAAAGCTATTATCTCTAAAACTCTAGTGCTGAAAGTTCGATAAATCATTGTTTATAAAATACTTAGATTTAGGCAAAAAGATACATGTCGGTAAACCGTGAGTTTTAAAAATACACCGGCCTGGATCAGGATAATGCTAGTTTTACCCCTCCTATTGTTTCCCCAAAGCTTTGCAATGTTATAAAACTATTGTCAATGTTATGAAATTTAAAGATACCTTCATACTTTTAAAATAGCATTTCACATACTACACATAGTTTAATTAGGACTTTTAGGGTTGGGAAAAAATATTAAAGTTTTCAATGTATTATCAAATATGTTCATTAACAAATATTGATTAAAAATACAAGAATATATTTCACATGAAAAACATATCTCTTACAACATCTAGAACATTACGCAGAACGCTTTCAATAACATATTTACTTTCATTCAATAAGGATCTAAACCCGACTAGTTTCAGCTGTTGTCTATTAAGTGAGGCTCTCTTGGTAATAGTTATATATTTAATTGATAAAAATATTTGATCCGTTATTTTTATAAATATTCTTGATACGGTATCTATAGTGATTGTAGGCTCTAGGCCTCTCTCTGGCCCTCTCTCTCTCTTTAATATATATATATATATATATATATATATATATATATATATATATATATATATATATATATATATATATATATATATATATATATTTATATATATATATATATATATATATATATATATATACATATAGCACAATAATAAATAAATATTCCCTCATTATATTTGTATATATATATATATATATATATATATATATATATATATATATATATATATATATATATATATATATATATATATATTATATATATATATATATATATATATATATATATATATATACATATAGCACAATAATAAATAAATATTCCCTCATTATATTTGTATATATATATATATATATATATATATATATATATATATATATATATATATATATATATATGCAAACTAATAAAAGTACCAAAAATATAATGAAAAGCTTTAAGTATAACGAGTGATTATTTTTTCTATACAGACCTGATGGGTAATGAGGCGTGCATTAATTTATGTTAATTTATGCCAGAAAACGTTAAACTCTAAACCACTTTGACGGTAATTTAAAAAAATAATGCAGGACTATATTTAGGATTAAAGCTGGTACTTTCTAGACGTAAATACGAAAACAATTTCATAATTTTGTAACCGTTAAATTTTCAAAACAATAATTTGTTATTGTTTGTTGTGTAATTTACATCTGAGGATGATTGCTTTGCAATTGAAATGTACATAAAGTGGTAAATAAATGAAAATGTTGCTTGTGGTATAGAGGTTTTATTTATTTAAAGTAAACTTTTAGTAGGCCTATTGTCAATAATGATGGAATGTCATTGAAACTTGTATGTAATAAGGTATATTGTATTGTGCGTTCGGGTTCAGTTATTTATTTATATCAAAAATATATGGTAAATGAATAATAATAAAATTTTATTTTCAGTACTAAAATACTATTTTATCTGTTTATAAAATTAGTTATATTTAAGTAGAGATTAATTTTAAAGGATGATAAATTACTCTCAAAGATCAAAAGGTTGCCTTTAATGTGCCTCTAAAGGATTTTATTTCTAAAAACTTCACCAGAAATTCCTCGTAAAAGTTGCTTTAAAAACCAAATATTTTAATAACGAGACACGTTGGGGTTTTATTTTCCACTTCTTTGTATTTATACCACAAAAGAAGACAGGAAGACTGTCTCCAACTAGGTTAAAGTTTACACAGATTCTGAAGTACAACTTATGCCCCGTACATGGTACTGCAGAGAAATTATTCAGCGGTGTTCTGAAAGAGGCAACACGGACAAGGGTTTTAATAGATACAAGAGTGTAAGACGCTGTTAACCTAGTTTACACAAATTATGTTGCGGCAGTTTAGTTTGTGTAGCCAATGTCGTTACGCTCGTAGTTTACACAAAGTTTGTTCGTCAGCAATTAAAAACCTGGGGCCTGAATTCTAAACATAATTTTGTTTCTGGTGTGGGCAAAGAGTTTCAGGTTTCTTGAATAATTTAACCACGTTCTTAGAAAAACTTACAGAACAAGCTCGTGTATTTCTGTTACTAGACTCGAATTGATTCATAAACGTTAAATAAACATTTTACTTGGCTAAGAAATATTTGTCTAAATTTTTTTTTTTGGTAATTTTAGATTTATGGTTGGTTTATAATCAGTCTTACGTGTGTGTGTATATATATATATATATATATATATATATATACTTTAATGTACTCTAACAAAAATCTTACTTGGTATAACTGCGATTCGACTTTCAAAAACTATTAATTTTGTAACCTTATTTTTAAGCTTTTTAGCATAATTGAAAAAAATAACCAACCGAAAAAATATTCCACACTATACTCAGGCACTAAGAAATTGTACATTAGCCAAAGAAAAAAGAAATTAAAAGATAGATATAAAGAACGCCTTAAAGCACACATCAAACTAAACACTTACAACTCAAACTTAGCCACATACGCCATTAAAAAAACACACATTCCCCACACTATAAAATATACATCTAATAAAAAAAGTAAAAAAATGGCTAAAAATGACAATATGAGAAGAACTGCAAATTTATAAACACAAATTATTATAATAAATGGACAAATACAAATAAAATTAAAAAATATAACTTATTTAACTTAATAGATAAAAATAACTCAAAGACAAGCCAAAACGTAGCAGTGAAACTGAAATTAGAACAGTAACGTTATACCACGTACCAACGTAATAATCGCACAACTGGCTATTACAAGAAACTGTCTGTCTTCTAAATAAGCTTGAAAATGAGTGCACGTAATTATTATATACCGTAAGTCGATTCGCAAAATATAACACTTTAGTACATTATAGTGAATGTGATAAGTGAATACAAGAAAACAGTATTCCAAAGATATATGTAAAACGATATATAAATTAATGATAAATGTTATATAATAAGTATTATTAATTATAATTAATAAGCATATTATTATTTATAATTATTAATAATATATTATTATTATTATGTAATTATTATTATATAATATATATATATATATATATATATATATATATATATATATATATATATATATATATATATACATTGTCTAAAGTTGAAGGTAATAATTACTCTATGTTTTGTTTAAAACTCTTCTAAAATTTAAAAACAAGATGTAAAATAAAGGAAAAACTTCAAAGGTTTATTCATTTACTTCTACATATCTTTACTTCCAGGAATATATGGTCACGTTTATACCATCGTATTAAAACTTTTAATTTAAAAATTAAAATTAGCAAAGTCGTGAAGAAAGACAATAAAAGAGAATTGGAAATAATTTAAGTGTCAAGTTCCATTACACTTGACTGTAAGATCCCCTGAGCAAATAAAACACAGTTTTCCAGAAGGGCGTTACAATAGTTCAAGTATCGTTTTATTTCGCATTTCAAAAGTTTTAATTTAAAAGCAGTAAACACCGAGCCAACATTTATCGTCGGAATTATAAACAGTGGTAAAATGTGTAATAACTCTTTAATTACTTTTTGTAACAGTTCAAAAACATAAATAACGGTGACAACGCTACAGTAGCTGCCCAGATCTGCCCCGTCAGAGGATATGCATGGTTGCGACAGAAGTAAAGCGAATTGTAAACCTCACATGACAACACACACTCATGACATTTTTAATAGGCAATAGAAAAAAATAACCTTATATTTCTAAGAGGAATCAAAAACACTAATTTTAAAAAAACTCAATTTATTTGTAACTGTATTCACCTTGAGATATTGAAATAACTATTTTCCTTTGCCATTTACAAACTCCTCAGATACATGGGAAACTAATAAAACTTGTCTTGAACCCATATATTAAACGTTTTAGGCAAAACTAATATACACTCTCTCTAAACTCACTCCAATACCTTACACAACCAATAAAAGAAAGGATACTTTTCTCGTACGGCATTAATAGCTAACTCATCCAGCTAGGTTGTGTTTTCTTATACAAAAATAATAAATAAACCTTCATAACATCTAATGTAAGATAACCTAACCTATCTAGATACCATATACGTAATGCTTATAAGATTATTATTTTTATTATTATTATTTACCTATTATTTCAATTAAATAATAAAAAAACACAAAATGACAGTCACAAATTTATTACTCAAATGCGTTTCAATATCAAAGGCCATCATCATCGGTGAGCAGAGCTAAGACAACATATACTGTAAACTATAACCTTATGTTTATTTGTTGTATTAGTTCTACTCACTCATGATGATGTCCTTGTCGTTGAAACGAGTTTGAGTTATGAATTAGAGATTGTAATTTGATATTATTTATTACCAGAGGAAGAGGAGGTTTGGTATTTCAAAACGTAAGCTAATCGGTTGCTTAGTGAGAGAGCTTCTGTCTTGTAATGTTTAAACAAAACTCATCGAAGCACTGGCGATCATGATGCACTGGCGAAACATTTAGGTTATAAGAGAAAAATCAGTACTGAATTTTAAAAACAGTTAAATTTCTTTAGAGCTTTGGTTACAGAATATAAAAATGTAGTTTGTCACTTATACATTGTTGTACTTTGATAGATTTGCGAGTCGCTTTCGGGAGCTACACGTATATTACACTGATAGTACTAGAATACTGTCATTCGTGTTTTTCTGATGTTTTACTTTCTAATTTATCTATGGTTATTTTGTTTCTTTCATTATTTTGGGATATTTGTTTTATTACTTTTTCTCTTTACTTGTTAGTAGGATTGTAAGCATTCTATATAAAGTGAGTTGTAAGCAGCCATTTTAGTTGAGGTGGGTGGTTAAAGGGGTTTGGTATTGTAAAGGTTTCCTAAAAACTGAGTATTCAAACTTACTTCTATTCCTCGCAATTGATAAGTCTAGATCGTTTATATTCACTCTAGTATATTACACTCAAATTAATTCTTGCGCACCTTTTCCATACCTATCGTGGAGTATGTCTTTATACAAATTACTAGATCTCGAAATTTATGTTTTAAAGACGGTAAAAAATAATCACTCCATTAAAAATAAAATTTTAAAATATATTTACAACTATATTGTAAGTTAGGAAACAATAACTTCCAATTTACATAAACATTTCTAAATACGGCCACTTAAATATAGTGTGAATTATACTGTGAACAATACAGAATGGCCATATCGCGTCTGGCACGATGCATTTGTGTAATTGTACTCCATCCTTCCATTTTCTAAAATCTCTCCTAGCGTGCAGGATATGTTCTGCAGGCAATCAATCATCTGTCACCGATAATATCTCCCCGCACTTTTATATCGCATCGTGTTACTCCAATATGCTCGCCTTTCGTGTACGCACAATATCATGTACCTCACATCAAACTTGCACAACCTTCTGAAAATTACGTCATACACTTTGGAACTGCTGCCATTTTTCACCTTTATCTGTTGCGTCCATTCTGGGTTGCGTAGAAGCCGAGGTTAGTCATCCTTCCTTTACCGACGTTTAATTCTCCAGTGGGGTGCGTTTTTTGGTGGGAACATGTACATCCAAAGAACAGTGGTATTTTTGTAGGTACATTGCTCGTACTAATATTGTCAACCCTTAAAGTTTTTTATTACAAAAAGATTCTGAAATAGAAAAAAAAATCGTCATATAAATTAAATTTATCTGTTAATTTAGGGTTTCCTTTTAAACGCATTGTCACTACTGAAACCAATATGTCACTAAAGGTAAACATTCTATGTAAATTTCAACTCCTGTACTTAGTGTATAATGTTTAACCAATATATTTTAATAGAGTAATGAAGTCATGTGGAGCATTTAACAAAACATATGAAATATTATGCTGAAATAATTCTACTCTCTCTCGGTCAGTAGTGCTGTGTTAATGCTCTGTAGTGACGCAGTGCGGCTGGCTAAATCCTTCAGGAACCGTTAAAGCATTTGCATTCTATCACTCACTTTATTTTGCAATTATATTTTAAATAATTTGTTTCCCATTGAAAACATTATTCTATCTTCAATTTATACACAGGAAGAGAAAACAATCTCGTATAAATACAGTAAAGCCTCGATGATCCGACGTAATGTAGTACGATGCTGCCTCGGATATTCGAACATCCGGATAATAGGAACTCTGTCAAAAATCTATAGAAATTCGTATGGTAAACAGGTGAAATGAATGGAAAGATTGAAAACGCATCTAAGTATTATCAAATGTAGAAGTCCAATGACGTACGAACAAAAATACAAAATTTTATATAAGACATCCATAAATTGAAACCGTATTTTATGTCATTGCTCGAAGAGAATGAAGATAGCCAAAACGTGTATAAGTTCTGTGTACTGTTTTTGCTACTTCGGTAAATCCGAATTCGGTTAAAAGGGAGTCGGATAATCGAGTGCCTACTGTAATTTAAAATTGTAATTCCATAGTTGTAATTTATGAAAATGTTTAGATTTCAATATACATTTTATCAATATAAAAGTTTAAATTACAATATATTGCAGCACTAAGTCTATTTACCAGTACCGACACCTTCTACATTATATTAAGTATTAACCCCAAACGTTATAAACTACTTTGTTCTTTACACCTAAAATCATAAAGTTATAAATTTGGTAAAGGTAAACAAACGTTTAATAGTTTAAGCACAATGACTTCTCTTACTACTAAAACGATTAAAATTTATTAAGATATGAAGTGTTTACTATTAAATAATTACGGGAAACTTTTTATTATTTTTATAAACACTATTTAACTTTACAATTCCATTAGGTAAAATTAAAAATCGTAAAAACATATTAATTATCTTTGCAAACATAATCCCTGAGGTCATAATTAATCTTGATTATTATTAGAAGCCACAACCCCTTCTCTGCCAACTGGTTTCCATCGCATTGTGTTATGCGCTTTGTGAGCATAATGCAAGCTTTGTTTAAGTCCTCTAGAACTTTAGGAATGGGATAGAAAGCCAATGGCAAGCCCCAAGTAGCTGGACATCCAATACTCGTTAACATTATATGAAAATATTCTATTGTAGGTTAACATTTTCTTGTTGCAATCTTCGATCAAACAATATTTCATGTCCAGAAATATTTAACACACACAATGCTATAAGATTTTCTTCGGCCCTAGTTGTTAGCATTAATCAATACCTACTAATCGTGACAAGCTTCGAAAAAACAATGACCATTGTTACTTATTTGGACATTTTTTAACAACAATGACAATTTTTCATTATTGGCCGTTAGCAGAATAGTACTTCCTCTTAATGGTAATAGCATTTATAGGCTAATTTATTATTAGTAGTTTAAAATGTATGTCTAACAAAAATGATAATATTTCCTACAACATAGTTTAGTTTTTTAATTAGGTTAGTTTACTAGGACATATTTAATAAAATTTAAAACTAGTATTTTAAAAATTTGATGAACTATAAAGTTTAAGTTTAAGAATGGTTTTAATATTATGTGGCTGTGTTTAGTTGTGTATATATGGCTTTATGATTCTTCTACTGAGCATTACATACATAGAGGGAAATTAGTGACAAAGACGTTTTGTGAACCTTCAATAGCCTGCATGATTTCAAGCTTACACTTTAACGTGTGAACCCTTAACACAATTTTTTTATTGTTCCCTTAATAATTATTCCCTTCTTTCTTTATTCCCAAGTGCTTTCCGAAGAGGGGTAGTTTGTTTCTGCACCAGTAGTTGTTGCCGCCTATGAACGAGCCGTAGAATGTAAATATTGGCAAACATTTTTTTTTTTTTTTTTTTTACCCATGTCAGCCCAAAAAGCCCGCCCAGCCCTCGTGGCAACCAACCTCTAGCGAGCTACCTCCGTCTCACATGCGCATGCGGTTAGTACCCCTACCGCGAGTGAAGGAAACGGGATTGATTGCACATGTACCAAGCTCATAAGCTCTTTCCATGGATAATCAGGAGATAGTGAAACGAAACAGTACGGTAAGTGTCGCGCTAAGAGCGGGATGAAAAAACCTGGCAAGAAAGAAACCCTGCCAGGAAATATCCCGCGACAGATCATGCAGGAACCCTGGGGGCTTGGATCACCTTATGCTAAGGAATAAGGAGAGGTATTACCTTGCAAATACCTTGTTAGTGAGTCTATGGCAGGAATGACATGCACCTCTTCTTCTCCTGCCTACTTGAAACTGAAAAAGCATGCAATCAAATTAGTACTTCCGTTGGGGCTTAGTTGCGGCCCTAGAGATGTGCCCCTGCGTCACCTGGAACATAACTGTGAAGCCGAATTTATTAGTATGTATATTTTATTTTTGTGGTATGGTGTGAGCTAGGCGGTCAGTAAGGACAGCGGCCATCTGTGTGTGTCGTGGGTGGGGTCATATCTACCCAGTGAGGAAATGAGTGTTGATGTATGTGCGTGAGCCTGTTTGTAGAACTTTGTTGCTAAGTGTCGGAGGTGTTGTTTGATGAAAGGCACTTTCAAGTCAGTGTGAAGCAGTGTCAATGTTGTACATCTAGGTGCCTTCATGATTATTCGCTAAACCTTGTTTCGCAATAACTGGAGTCTGCGTGTGTGTGAGTTGCCTGCATGGCCCCAGACGGGTGATGTTTAACTTAGTATGCTGCGCAACATAGATGCGTATATAGTAGTGGCCGCCCGTAGTGAAAGTGGGCTTGTTCTGTTAGGCATAGGATATAGTTGTGTTAATCTAATTGTTGCTTTTTTTAACGTGTTGGTAATGTTAGGGTCCCAAGTCAGGACTCTGTCGAGTGTGACTCCCAGATATTTGATATTGGCAAAGTACACGATTTGCCACATGCAGCGCTATCTGTTGACTATTTACGGAACCACTGTAG
>JBAIZL010000369.1:4707500-4725000 GCA_036971475.1 Prosapia bicincta
TAAATTATATGTCTTCCAAGTTTTACCTATATAGATGTTCTAAATTATATTTGATCTAAGTTATATGTGTATAATTGCTCTAAACTATCGGGTGTAAGTTATATGTGTAATTGTTCTAAATTATATGTCTTCCAAGTTTTACCTATATAGATGTTCTAAATTATATTTGATCTAAGTTATATGTGTATAATTGCTCTAAACTATCTGTTCTAAGTTATATGTGTAATTGTTCTAAATTATATGTCTTCCAAGTTTTACCTATATAGATGTTCTAAATTATATTTGATCTAAGTTATATGTGTATAATTGCTCTAAACTATCGGGTGTAAGTTATATGTGTAATTGTTCTAAATTATATGTCTTCCAAGTTTTACCTATATAGATGTTCTAAATTATATTTGATCTAAGTTATATGTGTATAATTGCTCTAAACTATCGGGTGTAAGTTATATGTGTAATTGTTCTAAATTATATGTCTTCCAAGTTTTACCTATATAGATGTTCTAAATTATATTTGATCTAAGTTATATGTGTATAATTGCTCTAAACTATCGGGTGTAAGTTATATGTGTAATTGTTCTAAATTATATGTCTACCAAGTTTTATGTTCTAAATTTTATGCGATTTACGTTGTATGTGTATAAGTGTTCTAAACTATATTTGGTGTACGTTATATGTGCATAAGTGTTCTAAACTATATCTGTTGTAAGTTATACATATATATATACTCTATATAATATGTGTTCTACGTTATGCTTCAATTAATGTTTGTAATTATATGTTTCGTAAGTTATATGTGTACAAGTGTTTCAAATTACAAGTTTTCAAAAATTTATGTGTACACATTATTTACGACTAATCAAGGTAATTTGATGTAGGAAATTGTTATAGCTTAGTTACACATTAGATCTTACATTCTAAATTAGAAGTAAATAGTTTTAATTCCTGCATGTATAAATAATAGTTATTCTTTGTTTTGAAAAATATCAACATAACCTATTCATACCAGTTGAAAAGTATTTCATACAATATTTCTCCGTTAATAATATACACGCTTAGGATAGATTTGATTGAGAAAAAATAACCTTTCAAAGTAGGCTAAGCGATTGCTGAAGTGAAAGAGCGTCCTTGATTTTCATCGCGCACGCAAAGAATAAAAGTGTAGCTTACCTAACGAAACTTAATACCTTCCAAAGAAAATATTTTAACTTGATATTTTGTTTGTACATGGAGTATCACAATCTATCCTGTTTTGTAGAGGTGCATTGGCTTTAAATGTAAATTAAGGTTATGTTTGTACCTTTTTTTAATTTTGACACAAATAATACCTAGATTACGGGGTTTATTATAATTTATTTATTTATAAGCAATATTCGAACTGGCTTGTGAGTGATGGTTATAAACAAAAGAATAAATATGCTGCGGCTCACAATTAAAAAAACTTTAATATCAGACGCGTTTTAATGGCATTATGTCATCATCTTCAATGGTGCTACAAAATCCAGAATTAAATTATAAGATTGAACATAACCTATAGGTTATTTCGTAGACTATTTTTTTTTAATATAATTTATTTATTGCTGATAATATATATATATATATATTAAAGGAGACAAAACCATTTCATAAAACTACCTATAGCACATATAACCTTATTAAACAGCTTGATACTACCCATAACCTCTCCAAGAATAGAACAAACAACATCTATGTTAGCAGTTATGCATAACGACCGCGTCACACAGTTATACGAGTTTATAGTAACGCCTGCATGTATTCCTTTATTTAGCCCATAATGTGAGTTATGCATAACGACCGCGTCACACAGTTATACGAGTTTATAGTAACGCCTGCATGTATTCCCTTATTTAGCCCATAATGTGAGTTATGCATAACGACCGCGTTACACAGTTATACGAGTTTATAGTAACGCCGGCATGTATTCCCTTATTTAGCCCATAATGTGAGTTATGCATAACGACCGCGTCACACAGTTATATGAGTTTATAGTAACGCCTGCATGTATTCCCTTATTTAGCCCATAATGTGAGTTATGCATAACGACCGCGTCACACAGTTATATGAGTTTATAGTAACGCCTGCATGTATTCCCTTATTTAGCCCATAATGTGAGTTATGCATAACGACCGCGTCACACAGTTATATGAGTTTATAGTAACGCCTGCATGTATTCCTTTATTTAGCCCATAATGTGAGTTATGCATAACGACCGCGTTACACAGTTATACGAGTTTATAGTAACGCCGGCATGTACTCCCTTATTTAGCCCATAATGTGAGTTATGCATAATGACCGCGTCACACAGTTATATGAGTTTATAGTAACGCCTGCATGTATTTCCTTATTTAGCCCATAATGTGAGTTATGCATAACGACCGCGTTACACAGTTATACGAGTTCATAGTAACGCCGGCATGTATTCCCTTATTTAGCCCATAATGTGAGTTATGCATAACGACCGCGTCACACAGTTATATGAGTTTATAGTAACGAGTGCATGTATTTACTTATTTAGCCCATAATGTGAGTTATGCATAACGACCGCGTTACACAGTTATACGAGTTTATAGTAACGCCTGCATGTATTCCCTTATTTAGCCCATAATGTGAGTTATGCATAACGACCGCGTCACACAGTTATATGAGTTTATAGTAACGCCTGCATGTATTCCCTTATTTAGCCCATAATGTGAGTTATGCATAACGACCGCGTCACACAGTTATATGAGTTTATAGTAACGCCTGCATGTATTCCCTTATTTAGCCCATAATGTGAGTTATGCATAACGACCGCGTTACACAGTTATACGAGTTTATAGTAACGCCGGCATGTATTCCCTTATTTAGCCCATAATGTGAGTTATGCATAATGACCGCGTCACACAGTTATATGAGTTTATAGTAACGCCTGCATGTATTTCCTTATTTAGCCCATAATGTGAGTTATGCATAACGACCGCGTTACACAGTTATACGAGTTCATAGTAACGCCGGCATGTATTCCCTTATTTAGCCCATAATGTGAGTTATGCATAACGACCGCGTCACACAGTTATATGAGTTTATAGTAACGAGTGCATGTATTTACTTATTTAGCCCATAATGTGAGTTATGCATAACGACCGCGTTACACAGTTATACGAGTTTATAGTAACGCCTGCATGTATTCCCTTATTTAGCCCATAATGTGAGTTATGCATAACGACCGCGTCACACAGTTATATGAGTTTATAGTAACGCCTGCATGTATTCCCTTATTTAGCCCATAATGTGAGTTATGCATAACGACCGCGTCACACAGTTATATGAGTTTATAGTAACGCCTGCATGTATTCCCTTATTTAGCCCATAATGTGAGTTATGCATAACGACCGCGTCACACAGTTATATGAGTTTATAGTAACGCCTGCATGTATTCCCTTATTTAGCCCATAATGTGAGTTATGCATAACGACCGCGTCACACAGTTATATGAGTTTATAGTAACGCCTGCATGTATTCCCTTATTTAGCCCATAATGTGAGTTATGCATAACGACCGCGTCACACAGTTATATGAGTTTATAGTAACGCCTGCATTTATTCCCTTATTTAGCCTATAATGTGAGTTATGCATAACGACCGCGTCACACAGTTATATGAGTTTATAGTAACGCCTGCATGTATTTCCTTATTTAGCCCATAATGTGAGTTATGCATAACGACCGCGTCACACAGTTATATGAGTTTATAGTAACGCCTGCATGTATTTCCTTATTTAGCCCATAATGTGAGTTATGCATAACGACCGCGTCACACAGTTATATGAGTTTATAGTAACGCCTGCATGTATTTCCTTATTTAACCCATAATGTGAGTTATGCATAATGACCGCGTCACACAGTTATATGAGTTTATAGTAACGCCTGCATGTATTTCCTTATTTAGCCCATAATGTGAGTTATGCATAACGACCGCGTCACACAGTTATATGAGTTTATAGTAACGCCTGCATATATTCCCTTATTTAACCCATAATGTGAGTTATGCATAACGACCGCGTCACACAGTTATATGAGTTTATAGTAACGCCTGCATGTATTTCCTTATTTAGCCCATAATGTGAGTTATGCATAACGACCGCGTCACAGAGTTATATGAGTTTATAGTAACGCCTGCATGTATTTCCTTATTTAGCCCATAATGTGAGTTATGCATAACGACCGCGTCACACAGTTATATGAGTTTATAGTAACGCCTGCATGTATTTCCTTATTTAGCCCATAATGTGAGTTATGCATAACGACCGCGTCATACAGTTCTATGAGTTTATAGTAACGCCTGCATGTATTCCCTTATTTAACCCATAATGTGAGTTATGCATAACGACCGCGTCACACAGTTATATGAGTTTATAGTAACGGCTGCATGTATTCCCTTAGTTAGCCCAAAATGTAAAGATAACTCTGAAAATGAGAACACATTTCAGTAACTCTATAATTTTCGCTTTCTCTAGAGAAAATAAAAATTCTTTTAATTATGCACGCAGCCATTTACTTAAGTAAGGTCCGGGGGTGGGAAGTAAATGAAACATTTACACCCAAAGAACCCTCTCCCCGCGCAATAAACAAACGTCACGCAATGGCAGTAAAACAGCTTTCAGAGATCTCGTGACCCGGCGCAGTTAGTCGGCAGTACAGAGTATTTTACGTTGAATACATTATTATTTCTTTATAAAACAGCTCCAGCACTTAAGTAGGATAGCTATGTACAAAGTATGACAAACTTGAGTACATGTTAAAGTCATCTCTCAATTCTTTACTATTAAACGCATTTTATCTCAATATTCCCTGAGAGCATACCCTTTATTAGTTGTATCAACATCAAATCCTTACGAAATCACTGACTATTTGGATTCGCAAAAGTAAAGCATTTGAGGCATTTAAAATGCTTTTACATGTTAAAAAATTAATGGTTACATTAAAAGGTTGTGATATCAGTTCCTTCTACTAGTTAACGCTGTCCTTATAGATAAGAATTATCTTGCTCAAATTTTCAATACATAATAAAATACTTTTTGTTTCTCCACTCAAGTTCAAATACATTTTTTTGAACATGTAGTGGATGACACTTGATGTTGATAGGTTTTTTTCCAAATAATATTTCATAAATTAAATTTAATGAATTAATTTTAGTTTTATGTGGGAGAAAAACGTTTCACAAAAGGGATAAGTTATGCATTATAGTTATTTCCTCCCATTTGTCTTGAGATACGTGATAACAAATAATTTCATTAAACAGCTAATTTCATAATATAGAATATGTGATAGGTTATGTTATTTTATTTATTTTTAAAACTATAACACGAGTTATGCAGCTGTTGGCAGCGTACGAGCCTTTTGAACATACCAATGTGTTATACTGATTAAAAACATCCATCATATTGCCTTACAAATAGATCTTTTCATGACAATAAATTATATGTACCATAATAAATAGATATTAAAGTAATGACGTCATCCACAAATAATAAAAAGCCTTTCCTCATAATGTATAGGCTACATTACACCGCTCTTGTGGTTGCTTACCGAATGCCTGCTGCAGTGAGAGATTAAGTGGAAACCGGAAATGGAGGCAATGTCTAAAAGCTATCTGGTGCAGGAAGTGAGGGAATTGGTTACGGGGTAACTTCCAGATAAACATTTAGATACTAGACCGAGGGTTTGGAATGTTATATTGGTTACGGTACACACGAATCCAACAATTAAGATCACAATCGGTGGAAAATAATTTTAAGCGAATAGAATTGTTTTTAATATTTAAGTAATGGAAACCGACGTTTGTGCGCGCATGAGCGTGTGTGTACGCACGCATAATATAATAAATCCTGGTTGTAAGATTTATCCCCTCGCACGATACAATCTAGCAGTTCCCCCCACGGTATTATAGTTCTTGTACTAAAAGGAAAATTTCTATATTCTTGAATTGCCTTCTGCATCTAAGCTGATAATTTCGGAAATTTCCAATTTCAAAACACAAAGCGTACAAAAGCAATTTTGTAAATATGTTACATTAACATTCTACTTTGTTTGTTATCTAGTTAGTTTGTACGTGTATTTAACAGCGGGAGAAGAAATAAAATTATAAAGTGCCATAAAATAATTTTAATTAATGGAAAAGTTCTAAAAGTACTTAGTTCAATAACCCGAAAAACCTAACTCGGGGTTTTATGAGTGTTTCGTCTGACCGAAATTTCCCGGACTCGCACAGGGTGTCTGTGTTGGGGTGAGCGGGGTGAATTAAGGTAACCAGTAACCAAAACAATCGTCCGAAAATGGCCATCTTGGCAATTCTATCGAAATGTATCGGAAATACACCGTACCAGCTCTAAGGGAAGTAAATTGGGGTAGAAAGTCCAGAAAACAATAAAAACTCCCGGAATTATTCACTCAAGTGTTTTTGAGGATGCTTAGTCCAATCCTGGCATGGTAATTTTCCAAGGATGCACAGGTGTGGCTGTACTGTGGTGTTATATGAGGAATTAAAACATACAGGTAATGAAAATACATTTTTAATAAATAACTACTACATGTAATGCTCCAGAATTTACTATAAAATAATATTTCATATAATCAACCATCATATCACTATATTATTCACTCTTGCTATTGTACGTCACTTCCGCGATATCTGTCTGCTTGGTTTATACCGTTACCCCCAATACAGTGTTCGCAGGCCTATATGAAGCTTGAGCCACTGTGTCAGGACCACTTCTGGTTCCACGTTCCCTGGAGACGCTTCAAGGAATCAGTGCAAAACATTCGGTGGATCTGTCTTCTGTCATTGGAGCTGGAGTTAGATTTATATTCCCCAATTCCCTGACCATACCAACGGATTTAGCCGCTCTCCATACCATCTATGTACTTGAAGCCCTCCATACACGCTTGTTACATCAAAGCATCTTTGGTTATAATCCTTGCAAGAACCTATTCCATAAGGTTCCTTGCAATTTGTGCACAAGTTTAATCGGTCTCGATCGACCAAAGACATAGTCCTTAGTGATTGCATACGTGATGTGAAAGGTTTTAGATTCAAGGTATAATGCCAAAATCTGCTGCACACAATGAGTTAAATCACGGATACCTACACTTCCCGATTCAATGTTTCACCACATGTCCAAATCATCAGGCTTTCAAATAACTTAAAATTTTGTTTCAGCTACCTTATTAAATCTCTCTCCAGTCTGGTCCCACCCTTAAACTGGTTCCACCTACTATTGAGTTGCATTAGCTTGTTTCGCTTCTCTTACAGATTCTTCTTCACTTTCAATTCCCGTTCCAACGACAAATTTTGTAGTTCTATGTTTCAACAGGGATTATCATGTACCTACATTTTCAATAATATTAAGGCGTTTCCCTTTATTTCCGTATTTTGTTGGTTTCATTATTTTTCTTTTGTTATGTCTTTCTTCTATGAGGGGAGTCGCCAAACTTGAATCATGTTTCTCATATTTATACTACCTAATGTCCTATTTATCACTCTTGTTAAATTTTCTACCTGTTTAGTCTAAATTTATTGTGTCACATTTAGATTTAACTTAACGAGCTCCACTTTTATCACATTTGTTGTACTTGTTTATATATTTAGTTTATATTTAAGACAGTTTCATGAACTCATTGTAATAAAGTAGAAGGAAGCAGAAGTGGGGTTGCATCTAGCGTTTGGCATTATATCGCAAACGTACAAGCTGTCTTGCTGTACTACGACGTCGACGTCTAACAATCTCTTGTAACTAGTAATGTCATTAGAAAATTTCGATCCATTGGACACGATGCTCTCAAAAACCGCCAATGACCCCTTTTAGGCGATTTCTCTGCTTCTAGGATTTTCTACCCAAATTCACCCAAGTAGAAACCCCCGTACATCACGACAGCGTCATAAAAAGAAGGACACAATGATCCCCAGGTACAGTGAATAGGAGGAAGGGTCGCACACCTACAGTTTACCTCCCCTTGACCGAGACAGAGTGGTTTCTACCCGCCACCACTACTGGAAATATTTGATTTAAAAACACTTTATTCAATACAAAAAATATATATTTTATTTTATTTTAAATAAATTTTAATTTTAAAAAATGTCACAGAACTCCACTGGCATAGCTAGCCAACGCGTGAGTGCAATTATTTATTCCGCTTTCATAGTCTATCTACATTTACTGTAGATCAATACAGGTAATGAACAATGAAACAGTCAAGTGCAGTAAAATCCTCTGCAGATATAAAACAACAAACATTGCCTTGCGTAATCCTTTAAATAACGAACTCGCTCACAAAACTCCTAATCCTAATTGGCCATTAATGTTATACATAATCCCACAAAGGCCTCGTTGAAAGTACATGGAACGATTGCAGTTTAATCTAGAGGGATTATGAAATTTTCGATATCATTTTTCTGCAATCATTTCATATTTTCAGTGATTAGTTGATCGAGAATCTGCTCTTGACGTAGAAACAACCCCTCCACAGTGGAATGGAGGGTTCTCCGTCGATATACTAACATGTGCTTCACAATGATTCGAATCATTGCTTAGAGATTTCTGTACATCACTCACGCTTGAATGTAGTAAAACAAGAACCTTACTTCATGTTTTGTTCAGTCTACTTTCAAGAACTGTACTAGTGGCCTGTCAGTTTCGTGCATTATAAGACTTCTGTGTCCTTGAAGTATTTAAGCCTTAATTGTTATTTTTGGTTTCACAACACTGGTTAATTTTAGGCTTATGTTGAGTAACTTGTAGCTTTTTTTAATTTAATTGTTTATTATATAGTTATAAGTTTATCAATGTTTAAATCTTCTCTGATTGTTATTTTAGGCCTTTTCCTATAAATAGGCTATATTTCCAGTAAATCAATATGGAAGATTTTATTAGGAAATAAATCGACATGCACTTAATAGCGGAATTTTTAAAAGAGTAGACGCAGACTTAATAAATTAAACATTGATCAAAAAAAAATAAATAAAAAGACATATATAATGAACAGATGAAAGCGTTCATTAAACCAGACATATGTAACTCAAATCGAGCCACATACACCATTAAAAAATCATTCAATTCCTACAAAAAACCATACATTTAATTAAAAACAGGTACAAAACTACCTAAAAATGATGATATGGGAATAATTGGAAAATGTATAAACATAAAAATAATACAATAGAAGAATAAGTTGAAATTAAACAACAAAATGGCAAATTATTCATCTTGGTAGACAACCTTAACCCCAAATTAGACCAGTGCAGGGAAACTAAAAACCCCTTACACGACGTCACTCAGGGCAGTCTTACACGCCCACCCGTTGGGGTCTTCTAATGCCCGACAATGAGAGCAGAGGCATGGAAAACCCATTTACAAAAATATCAACAAGGACTCTTATATTCTTGATGAAGTACGTTAAAATATAAGTGTTTAAGAAAATAAAACAGGTAAACGAAGACATAAACATCTATAGCCCCAAACCTTTGCTACCCGGGTATCCTCTTTTTGTTCTCGTGCTTCACCGACCTATTAAACCTAACCCTACGTAGCTGCTAAGTTAATTACACCCATATCTCGTCACTCGGTAAAGCTTTTGTCAATGGGGAAACCCTTCTACGCTGGTAGAATATTTAATTAGTCAGATATTTTTACAATTTAAATATATATTTATGATATGCAAATAGGTACAATATACGTGTGGATCTTATAAAGCCTAAAGGTAGTTTAAGGGACTTGTCAGCTTTTTTAATTACCTATAGAGATTGGATTTTACATTTTTAATATTATTATTTTTTTATTGATTCATTTATTTTTTCCTTAGTTACAGTTATAGAAATATATGATACAATTATTATTATACTTTTATTTTTAATGTACTTTTCAGTTTAAATCTTACTTGGGTAGATTTTTTTAGAGATACAAAGAACATGAAACTGACTTTGAAATCAAGTCGCGCTCACAAAACATCGACAAGGCGTTCCTTGGCAGCTCCAGGAAATTCATCGCAGCTGCAAAAGATATAATACTTTCAGTCCTCTTTGTAATGAACAAATTCGCAAACATAAAATTACTTTTAGATATTTAGGGAGTAAATATTGAATTAACACTATACAGGTATTTAAAACTTTATCAGCTCTTACTCTCTCGTTTATCTAGGATAGAAAAATACAATATTTGTTCCTGGAACCGACAATACTGTTACGTGATGTTCGCCAACTGCAAAATGGTTTCTTCTCAATACTAAAGAACCACGAATCGAGTTAACACTATTTATAACGTTACTACCTGCGTCATTATATCTATATATTTTGCTGGCTTTATTAAACAATAACAGATTACATTTATGCAGTTCTGATACCAACCAAAAGACAGGTAAGTATATAGTCTCGTAAAATCTCATAACTTCTAGGCGCTTTACTTCTTAGAAAGTTCTAGATTTTGTCAGAAAGCTGTATACTGTTGTATCCGTTCAAATGTGGGATCTCTTGTAAACGTATCAAGTCGTGTGCAACAGATCACGTGTGAGGCCATGGCAGTTGAAACAATACATTACAACTATATGAAGCAACTGTGGCGTAATGTTTATTTTTAAATAAATAAAACCTCTAAACCACAAATAACATTTTATTTAAACCTTATGTACATTTCGATTGCCCAGCAATCATCTTCAGAGGTATTTAAAAAATACAACTATTTATAACTATATGAAGCAACTGTGGCGTAATGTTTATTTTTAAATAAATAAAACCTCTAAACCACAAATAACATTTTATTTACACCTTATGTACAATCGAAATGTACATAAGGTTTAAATAAAATGTTATTTGTGGTTTAGAGGTTTTATTTATTTAAAAATACATTACAAATTTTAAAAAAAGGAATACGTAGAGTTCCCCGATTACCTCTACTTAGATATATTATTTTTTCAAAATATCAACAGGTCGCTATAAACAAGGCACCTATTTGTTTGTAGGTGGCAATTACGGTGACGTTGACACCACCAGCTTCTTACTTTCATATTCAACCCTAGAATCGTCAGGTGAACCCTGCCTTAATGATAACTACCTATGATAATTTTTTTATACATAAGGGTTCTAACTGGCCATCGTGCCGGTCGTTACGTGTCCAATACGATTATTCCCAACCTCCAGAGCTTCTGGGGTTTATAATTTTCTTCTTTAACTCTGTCAAGAACTCGTAATACAGTGCACAGGCTCCGACACCTGTACACTTCAGACACTTCCTGACCAAAGCCCGAAGCGGTTGGTGGAACAGAAACCGCGCTTAGGTCAAGGGCAGAACAAAGTAACAGGAGCCTCCCAGATCCCGGTTCTGCCATCCCTTTCTGCAATCCCAAAGCAACACAGAACTCACCAGCTAATATCTAAGAGAAAATGTATGTGTTCTTTGTGCACAGATTGTATTGTTAATGTTGAATGTTTAAACTGTATAAATGTGTGCAATACTGAAGTGAGTGTTTAGTGTAGAGTAATGTTAGACTCGAGGTACCGTGAGGGACACTAAACCCCTCTTAGTAGTTGCAGCTAGTCCGCAACCCCTCTGTGGGTAGCATGTGTAGTAGTGAAGTGAGTGTTGTCAGTAGTGTAATGTAAGACTAGGGTATCGCGAGAGACGCTAAACCACTGTTAGTAGATCCACCTAGTCTCCATCCATTGGAGATTTCACAATATAACTAAACGCTCCAACATTACAGATTATTTGATTATACACTGAGTAGAAGCTATTTATAGGTACTAAATCTTGGCAACAATTACATATTTTCTGTATTGAACATCTGAAATAAACTAAATATGTTCGGCTAGTAACAACAAATTTTGATATATTTAAATATATATATAAATCAAGTTAAAACGTCTTCTTTGGGAGTGAGGAAGAAATTGACTGATATTCAGTTTAATTTATTACTTTTATTTTTATTAATATTTTTGTATGTACATTTTAATAATAATTTATGTATAACAATAAGAATTGAAACTAAAGCTTTCAAGTAAACATTATGAATGTTTTTATTAGGACGTGTATGTTGTTTGCTTAGAGTAATTCATGAAAGAGTAGTAACATATATTGCTACTCTGTGCGTGGGAAACCTGTAGAGTTAATGCACGCACTTATCACTCAGTGCTCAGGAAACATTCCTCTTTTAAGCCGATTATAAATGTTTTTATTAGGACGTGTATGTTGTTTGCTTAAAGTAATTCATGAAAAAGTAGTAACATATATTGCCACTCTGTGCGCGGGGAACCTGTAGTGTTAATGCACGCACTTATCACTCTGTGCTCAGGAAACATTCCTCTTTTAAGCCGATTATAAATGTTTTTATTAGGACGTGTATGTTGTTTGCTTAAAGTAATTCATGAAAGAGTAGTAACATATATTGCCACTCTGTGCGCGGGGAACCTGTAGAGTTAATGCACGCACTTATCACTCTGTGCTCAGGAAACATTCCTCTTTTAAGCCGATTATAAATGTTTTTATTAGGGCGTGAATGTTGTTTGCTTAAAGTAATTCATGAAAGAGTAGTAACATATATTGCTACTCTGTGCGCGGGGAACCTGTAGAGTTAATGCACGCACTTATCACTCTGTGCTCAGGAAACATTCCTCTTTTAAGCCGATTATAAATGTTTTTATTAGGACGTGTATGTTGTTTGCTTAAAGTAATTCATGAAAGAGTAGTAACATATATTGCCACTCTGTGCGCGGGGAACCTGTAGAGTTAATGCACGCACTTATCACTCTGTGCTCAGGAAACATTCCTCTTTTAAGCCGATTACAAATATTTGTTCAGTAGAAGCTGAAAAAACCTTTCAAGCCTTGGAGTGTGTTTCTCTGTGTGTGTTCTAGACGATTTCATCAAATGACAATCTATTACGAGGTGAAGTCATTTATCTTAAATTCTCGTTCTGATATTACAGCATAGTTTTGAATTCTTTTGCTCGTTAATGAAGATAATTATATACATTGAGGCAATAAAATACTTTACTAATGCTTAACTATTTCTAACACCTTTTCACCCCTCCCCTCCCCCTCACTAACAGATGTGAAATGTCCCAAAGGATTATATGTTTTTACCGCGAGTTTACCAAATTATAAAATAAATTAAATACCACCGATGCATTTCTGCTTTGAGCAGAATGTGTGTGTATGTGTTTGCTTTGAGCAGAACGTGTGTGTGTGTGTGTGTGTGTGTGTGTGTGTGTGTGTGTGTGTGTGTGTGTGTGTGTGTGTGTGTGTGTGTGTGTGTGTGTGTGTGTGTGTGTGTGTGTGTGTGTGTGTGTTTGTGTGTGTGTGTGTGTCTGTGTAAAAATGAATCAATTTTATTAAGATTTATAAATATAAATTATTTTATTTATGAACTAATAAATAATATTTATTGATAGCATTGTAACTTAACCATGTAAAATAAATAATGTAACAAAACCTTTGCGTTGAAACATCTACCTGTACCACATAGCCTTTAACATAAAATCAGCTGTCTTATGAAGTCATATGTTCTAACTTAATTTAATCTAAAACAGTTGTGTATACCGCTTATATACAACTACACATTTAAATAATATTTATTTATATTATAAAACTGGATTTAATGATACAAGAATAAAATATGCAAAAGAAAGTAGAATATTTGATCATATAGGTAAAATTTTATAAGGTGGCAGTTGGGGGCTGTGGGCCTTGGCGAGAAGTTGAGGATAAGGGGACGGTGAACAAAGTAAATAATGCGTTCACGAAAGCGTACTAACAGTCGGATGACGACAGTCCCTGATGTTTTCTAGACACCTAACACACCATTTCTACCCGAGAACCAAGTGTCAGCTTATAACATTTGACCTATACATACTGTACGACATTTCCTACTTTGTTTAATAAGGACAGATTCGGGATATGTGTCACGTTGTCTATTCAGAACGTAACTGACTTCTTGGTTGCTTGAGTTGGGGCTTACGCTTCATTAATATAATTATTTTACCAAGCCTATGTTCTAACGTTAGGACTAGTGCAAGAGAGGTTGTCCAGATATATTCACCAGAGGGTTTGACCGTGCCTGCCTCTGAGGTCTTGTCTTACCAGAGGGAAAACTGTTGTACCTTGGGACACAAGTTTTACTTCCTCGCTGCTGGAGGGAAATAAGGACGCTGGTAATTTTTATTGCATTAAGATACTTAGTTTTAAATTAAATACTCATTAGGTGGACAAATACCAGTTTAACACCGGATTTATTGTGTGGCATTGTTACTAGGCGGCGAAAATAAGAACCATATAACATCTTGGTACATAACCTAGATACATCAGAGCGCCATTTTGAAGGAATATTGTCTCCTTACTTATAGGCTACTCACTTTTGATAATTCAACACTGTATTTCTATATTCAGGTTATATGACGGTATCGGTACAATGATTTCATTTACTATTGATAAATCTCAACTCATTCTTAACAAATGCGCTTAACTTGTTCAAGTGGTCGACAGATGGTAACAGATACCAAAAGCTGACTAGTGTTTCAAGGATTAATGGCCATATTTGCAGATGACATCGCGTTATCCGCTAAATCATGGCAGCCACATCCTTATATACTCCAGTTACTGGAAGTTAGGGTGAACGTAGCCAGGTCCCAGGCTCTGCTTCTCTCCAAACGTAAGACGCACAAACTCGACACACCACTAAAACTACTAGGCGAGGACATTCACTGGGGAAACCAGGTCAAATACCTAGGAGCTATACTCGACAGAGGCCTGACTTGGGACTTCACATTACCAACAGGTTAAAGAAAGCAACAATTAGATTAACACAACTATATCCTATGCTTAACAGAACAAGCCCACTTTCACTACTGGCGGCCACTACTATATACGTATCTATGTTGCGCAGCATACTCACTTACGCATCACCCGCAACACACGCACACGCAGACTACAGTTATTCCAAAACCAGGTTTTGCGAATAATCCCGAAGGCACCTAGATGCACATGATTAACACTGCTTCACACTGACTTGAAAGTGCCTTTCATAAAACAATACCTCCGACGTTTAGCAACAAGGTTCTACAAATAGGCCCAACAACATCCACACTCATTTCCTCACTGGGTAGATATGACACACAGACGGCCGCTGTCCTTACTGACCGCCTAGCTCTAAACCATAATATGTACATGCATATACATACTATGCACCACAAATGTACATGCTAGTAGTGATCTGCTTCACAGTTATGTTCCAGGTGACGCAGGGGCACATCTCCAGGGCCGCAGCTTAGCCCCAACGGAAGTACTAATTTGATCGCATGCCTTTTCCGATTCGAGTAGGCAGCAGAAGAAGAGGTGCATGTCATTCCTGCCATAGACTCACTAACAAGGTATTTGCAAGGTAATACCTCTCCTTATTCCTTAGCATAAGGTGATCCAAGCCCGCAGGGTTCCTGTATGATCTGTTGCGGGATTTTTCCTGACAGGGATTCTTTCTTTCCAGGTTCTTTCTACCCGTTCTTAACGCGTCACTTCAAGTACTGTTTCATTTCACTATCTCCTGATTCTCCATCGAAACAGCTTTTCCGCTTGGTGCATAGGCAATTAATCACGTTTTCTTCACGCACGGTAGGTGTTCTAACTGGAGACAGCTAGGAGGAAGCTAGCTAGAGGTCGGCTGCCAAGAGGGATGGGGTAAAAGATAAGTGTTCAAAAGTACACTATGCTCAAGGTACAGCATTCCCCCCTACCACAGGTGGCCCACCCTAATATTATATTTTGTAAAACTACATGTTTTGACTTTATTAAACTTAATTTTAGCCCTACAAATAGTATTTTGTCACATTTTCCATCTCCAGTTCCTTACATATATTGACTAGTAATTAAAATAAAGTGGTTTTGTGAATTTCCATATGAATACAATTCGTGTTGGTTTTCGATACAACCATTGCCTCACGTTTGTCCTAGGTTTCTGCAAACTACACAATAATGTCCACAAGCAACACAAATTCATAAGTAAAAAACCATTCTACGGTTTAGCCTTCAAATATTGTGAGTTAGCAAATATGTAAGGCTCTGTTTTCCAATTCAGTATCAGTCAACTATGTACCAATACATTTTGCAAAACGCAACTGTAGAAATATATTTAAAAAATTACATTTCCTGTTTACGTACGTTGCTGTCAACACTGATTAGTTTGAAAAACTATTTTTTAAGCAATAGGTGTTTGTGCAGTTTCTATTTTCAATCAATTTTGTTAATTAAATATCAATTTCGGTTAATATAGCTAAAGTATATTCTGTAAAACAATACTTATTATCAACTAAATACGATTTATAAATACAGAAGGTAGTTCTAATATAACGTTGTGGCTATAAAATACTTTACTAATGCTTAACTATTACTAACACCTGCAAAGTTGCACCACCCCACCCCCTCTTTATGTAGGAGCTACCAGATGTGATATTTCCCAAAGGATTATATGTATTTTACCGCACGTTTACCCAATTACAAAATAAATTAATAAACCGCCGATGCTTTCCTCCTTTAAGTATAATTGTGTGTGTGTGTGTGTGTGTGTGTGTGTGTGTGTGTGTGTGTGTGTGTGTGTGTGTGTGTGTGTGTGTGTGTGTGTGTGAGTGTGTGTGTGTGTGTGTGTATGTGTGTGTGTGTGTGTGTGTGTATGTGTGTGTGTGTGTGTGTGTGTGTGTGTGTGTGTGTGTGTGTGTGTGTGTGTGTGTGTGTGTGTGTGTGTGTGTGTGTGTGTGAGTGTGTGTGTGTGTGTGTGTGTGTGTGTGTGTGTGTGTGTGTGTGTGTGTGTGTGTATGTGTGTGTGTGTGTGTGTGTGTGTGTGTGTGTGTGTGTGTGTGTGTGTGTGTGTGTGTGTGTGTGTGTGTGTGTGTGTGTGTATGTGTGTGTGTGTGTGTGTGTGTGTGTGTGTGTGTGTGTGTGTTTGTGAAAATGAATTTTTTTGTAGTAAGATGTATTAAATATAAATAATTATATTTATTAACTGATAAAATATATTTAATGATAAAATTGTAACTTGATGTACGATAAATAAACTAACATAAGCTATTCCACAACATAACCTCCAATATAAATTCAGCTGTTTTATGAAATAACATGGTCTCACTTAATTTAAGCTAAAATAACATAATCTATGTGTTAAAACAGCTGTTTTGCAACAGAACCTATAACATAAATTCAGCTGTTTTATGAAATCACATGGTATCATTTAATTTAATCTAAAATAACTGTATACAGCGCATGTATGCAACTATATAAACGTGTTGGAGCGTGACGCCTATGCAATTTTTCTGTTCGGAAGCACATAAATTCATTGGAAAACTTAACGCTCTTTGCATGACTTTAGTTATAATCTAAGCAGCCGTCTTTGATCGCTGATCCGTGATTTTGGTTTTACAGGATATTAATAATTATCTCACAAAAGCGAGTTTTGCACAGCGCACGAAATAATA
>JBAIZL010000369.1:4730000-4742500 GCA_036971475.1 Prosapia bicincta
CTAAGTACTTTAATGCAAATGAACTCTGCATAAATCTAGAAAGAAGGACATTTGGAGCAAAACAAAGTATCGAGCGAAATTAAAATGTAAGAGTAATCGTGAAAAGCTTTCCAAAACCTTTGTCCTTCACACACCTTTGTTATCTTTAGGTTAGATTCTTTCCATTTTCATACTTTCCCGCTATACTGAGGCTTTTCATCTTCAATCTTTGAAACTTTACTGGCGTAAGTGTCAGCAGCGTACCCAAAATTACTTTTAGGGGGGACATTAACTCGGTGGTAATACTCCCCCAATTACTTCAATGCATACTTTGTTTTACTTTAGGACAAAAACTAAACAACTGTGTATTATTAAGATGTATTCCTGAAGCTTTTATTATTGTTAAAAATATCAATTAATGTTTGCATTTATTGTTATTTATTATTGCTTTTAAATATTGTTAACATTAAAATTTGCAAACTAACTAATGCTCCTAACAATTCAGGCCTAATAAAACTAAAAAAATGTATCAACAACATTTATTTATTGGTCAATTTTGGTAGTTAATTTTATACACGGCCCAAGCGTACTAAACCTTTTTTAATATTGTGAATATCAAATTGTGAATATAAAATATTTATTAAATACATGTTTACATTTAAAATTTTATTATTTATAATATAAAATGTATTATATTTAAATAATAAAAGGTATCTGTTATAATAATTTCTAATTTTTAACAAATTCTAAATATTTTTTAGTTTAATTATCGCAATTAATATTCTTTATGTCTTCACCTTTGCCGTTAAACGATTTAACCCCTAATAATACCTCCGAACTGCTCCCATCCGAATGGTAGTTAGGGTTCCTCTTCCATCTGGAATTCTCATATTATCGAGGCAATTGTTACACCGGTAAATTTTAGCACAGGGTGGGTTCGACTACTGTATTGTTTCTTTGTGAGGTCGAGTGCATTATGGGCATTCCCCGGGTACTACAGCAGTTAGTACAAATGCAACGTCTATGGCTTAACTAAGTATAGACTGGAAGTTGAGTCTTCACTGATTGAACTTATTACAGTGTCGTCACTCACTCGCGAGGAATTACTACCAAAGCGTTAAAAACCGAAGAATACTATTTTAGTGCATATGGAAATACAATAAACAATGGAAATAGTTAAAGAAACTTACACAGAAATAGGAAAAATAATTCAAGAAATAACACATAACCTACAAAATGAATTCCTAAATAATATTAAGATAAAGGCTATAAATAAGGAAACACAAATCAATGGATTTTTCCCTATGAAGTACAAATAGCAGAAATTAAACCTTCTTTTACAAGAGCAACGTATTTGTTTAATTTACTTGAAATGTAATATAATAAATAAATTTATATTAATTAAAACAACCTCTTACCACAAATTCAACAATTTTTATTTTAACCTTATGTACATTTCGATCACAAAGTAATCATCTTCAGAGGTATTTTACACATAACTCAGTTACGAGTTATTTGTAAAATACAACTAAAGATGATTACTTTGTGATGGAAATGTACATAAGGTTAAAATAAAAATTGTTGAATTTGTGGTAAGAGGTTGTTTTAATTAATATAAACATTTACGCCACAGTTGCTTCAAGTTGCTATAAGAAATAAAGTTAAACAGGAAATTCAGTTTATTTCCCACCATCACCGCATGGTAGCGACGGCCCGCAGGACATATCTTATTTCTCTTTACCGCTAATATTTCTTTATCTTACAACGGGCACAATCCAACTATCACTTATTTGCAAATCAATCAAGGTACCTACTTCCTCATATCTAAGTACACCATCCACGCCTCGAGAAGGATTAGTCAAACTAAAATTAAGACTCTAATTTACCGTTTCGGGGACAGAATCGGGAATTAACCCTTACACACAAGAAATAGTCAACACATTCTATATATATATATATATATATATATATATATATATATGTGTGTGTGTGTGTGTGTGTGTGTATGTATATATATATATATATATATATATATATATATACACATATAAATATTTGTATGCATTAGCCGTATGCATTACTAAACCATTGAAGAGATCTCCATTAAACTTTAAGAAACTGTTGAGTACATTCCTGGGAAGGTTTCTGACGACATAACAATTTTTTTCAACATGTAATTTTCAAGTGCCAAAATAGCATAGTTTATCACTTTCTATCTTACAATTAAAATATTGGAAAGAACCCCAATACCACAAAAATAATAAAAATAACAAATAAAACAAGTTACTTAAGATTAAACCCTTATGTACATGTCGATGACCATGTCATCATCATCAGAGGGTCTTTTACAAAATTACAATCTAGATTGATATTTTGTAAAAGACCCTCTGATGACGATATGGTAATCGAAATGTACATAAGTATTTGTTATTTTTGATTATTTTTGTGGTATTGGGGTTCTTTCCAATATTTTCATTGTAATATATTGTACCACTGTGCTCTTGATATTGTGTACTTTCTACCTTATTTAATCTTAAGACATTTCATTGAATTCATTCCAAATCATGGTTGCTAGGCAACACTCAACAATCTAAAATTATTTTCCAACACATTTCAAACAATATACAACAAATATTTTATATCAGTATGGACTACAATAAATAACATTCAATGAAGGACTTTTATTCTTACACTTTTCTCGACCGACTACTATAGGTTCAGCTATTATTATTTAATAAAACACTTAAGTAAGTTTAGCTAAGGTTAACATGTCATTCAATAAGTTTTAGGTGATACGAAGTTCCCCGGGTCAGCTAGTATAATATAAGTAGAGACGGGTAAAACGTTATCCCCCTAAACAAAAAGCAGGATTTGTTACCCCACCACCATTGAAGGCCCATCCCCAGGCGTTGATAGTAATGAGAGGTAGGTGTTACGCCCTGCCTATGTTATGGCGGCCATTTGACGTTAGGGAATGATGTCAAGGGCCTTCTTGTTCTGGTAGGAATAAAGATGTAGGTAAATGTTGGGGAAAAAATCAATTAGTCTGGTTGGAGTTCGATCTGTGACAGTTTGTATTAGTAGCCTGGTACTCTATCGACTGAGCTACGACGTACTTAATTGTAGCAGAGTGTTGGATGTGGGTACAAGAAGGTCTTTGTATAGGCGAGTGTTGGATGCGGGAAGAAGTAGTTGTTTGTATTAGTAGCCTGGTATTCTATCGACTGAGCTACGGCGTACTTAATTGTAGTAGAGTGTTGGATGCGGGTACAAGAAGGTCTTTGTATAGGCGAGTGTTGGATGCGGGAAGAAGTAGTTGTTTGTATTAGTAGCCTGGTACTCTATCGACTGAGCTACGACGTACTTAATTGTAGTAGAGTGTCGGATGCGGGTACAAGAAGGTCTTTGTATAGGCGAGTGTTGGATGCGGGAAGAAGTAGTTGTTTGTATTAGTAGCCTGGTATTCTATCGACTGAGCTACGACGTACTTAATTGTAGTAGAGTGTTGGATGCGGGTACAAGAAGGTCTTTGTATAGGCGAGTGTTGGATGCGGGAAGAAGTAGTTGTTTGTATTAGTAGCCTGGTACTCTATCGACTGAGCTACGACGTACTTAATTGTAGTAGAGTGTCGGATGCGGGTACAAGAAGGTCTTTGTATAGGCGAGTGTTGGATGCGGGAAGAAGTAGTTGTTTGTATTAGTAGCCTGGTATTCTATCGACTGAGCTACGACGTACTTAATTGTAGTAGAGTGTTGGATGCGGGTACAAGAAGGTCTTTGTATAGGCGAGTGTTGGATGCGGGAAGAAGTAGTTGTTTGTATTAGTAGCCTGGTACTCTATCGACTGAGCTACGACGTACTTAATTGTAGTAGAGTGTTGGATGTGGGTACAAGAAGGTCTTTGTATAGGCGAGTGTTGGATGCGGGTACAAGAAGGTCTTTGTATAGGCGAGTGTTGGATGCGGGAAGAAGTAGTTGTTTGTATTAGTAGCCTGGTTCTCTATCGACTGAGCTACGACGTACTTAATTGTAGTAGAGTGTTGGATGTGGGTACAAGAAGGTCTTTGTATAGGCGAGTGTTGGATGCGGGTACAAGAAGGTCTTTGTATAGGCGAGTGTTGGATGCGGGTACAAGAAGGTCTTTGTATAGGCGAGTGTTGGATGCGGGAAGAAGTAGTTGTTTGTATTAGTAGCCTGGTACTCTATCGACTGAGCTACGACGTACCTAATTGTAGTAGAGTGTTGGATGTGGGTACAAGAAGGTCTTTGTATAGGCGAGTGTTGGATGCGGGTACAAGAAGGTCTTTGTATAGGCGAGTGTTGGATGCGGGAAGAAGTAGTTGTTTGTATTAGTAGCCTGGTTCTCTATCGACTGAGCTACGACGTACTTAATTGTAGTAGAGTGTTGGATGTGGGTACAAGAAGGTCTTTGTATAGGCGAGTGTTGGATGCGGGTACAAGAAGGTCTTTGTATAGGCGAGTGTTGGATGCGGGTACAAGAAGGTCTTTTTATAGGCGAGTGTTGGATGCGGGTACAAGAAGGTCTTTGTATAGGCGAGTGTTGGATGCGGGAAGAAGTAGTGGTTTGTATTAGTAGCCTGGTACTCTATCGACTGAGCTACGACGTACTTAATTGTAGTAGAGTGTTGGATGTGGGTACAAGAAGGTCTTTGTATAGGCGAGTGTTGGATGCGGGTACAAGAAGGTCTTTGTATAGGCGAGTGTTGGATGTGGGTACAAGAAGGTCTTTGTAGAGGCGAGTGTTGGATGCGGGTACAAGAAGGTCTTTGTATAGGCGAGTGTTGGATGCGGGTACAAGAAGGTCTTCGTATAGGCGAGTGTTGGATGTGGGTACAAGAAGGTCTTTGTATAGGCGAGTGTTGGATGCGGGTACAAGAAGGTCTTTGTATAGTCGAGTGTTGGATGCGGGTACAAGAAGGTCTTTGTATAGTCGAGTGTTGGATGCGGGTACAAGAAGGTCTTTGTATAGGCGAGTGTTGGATGTGGGTACAAGAAGGTCTTTGTATAGGCGAGTGTTGGATGCGGGTACAAGAAGGTCTTTGTATAGGCGAGTGTTGGATGTGGGTACAAGAAGGTCTTTGTATAGGCGAGTGTTGGATGCGGGTACAAGAAGGTCTTTGTATAGGCGAGTGTTGGATGTGGGTACAAGAAGGTCTTTGTATAGGCGAGTGTTGGATGCGGGTACAAGAAGGTCTTTGTATAGGCGAGTGTTGGATGTGGGTACAAGAAGGTCTTTGTATAGGCGAGTGTTGGATGCGGGAAGAAGTAGTTGTTTGTAAAGCTTTAGTCGTACAAAACTAATAGGAAACGTGTATCTGAATAAAAATAAATTCATGAAAATAATTAAACACTATACATATAATACAATATAATAATACAATAATAATATTGTAATAATAATTAATAATGAACAATATTAGAAATAAAAATAAGAATTTTATGAATAATTGTAAAATATACATACACTCACAATCACACAAAAATAATTTTTAGAAAATATAAAACGCACACAGTAGGTACGTTAGCAAATATTGAGTTCACTTGACTTTAATATTTAGTGTTATATATGTAGTTGACATCACAGCAAGATATTTAAGTGTGAACTATTAGAATCGAAATAAATCAACAATTACTCATTATCAGAACTGAACTACTATGTAGGTCAATTCTAGTAGCGAATCTTTGATGGTGTGGGTCAATTGTGATAGTGGATCCTTGTGATGTTGCTGTGTGTGTCAGGGTACAAATATTACACACTCAATTTTAAAGTCATGCAAAACCAGCATTCTCATGTATCCTTGGCTTACTGTGACTTACTGAGACTACTCCAACCATCGCTGTCCTCAGTGGTGGCCATTTCATTACAACATACCACCCCCAATGTAAAATAGAAAAAAATAACAAATACATTCACTCTTTCACACACACACACACACACACACACAAGAAAATATCATACGCACACAGTAAGTAGGCTAGGAAACGCAGGGTCCGCATGGCATAAAATAAGAAATGAAGTAATTACGACTGGCTTCTCAGCAACATCAGCAATTACTCACTATCAAGATTTAACTACTATGTAGGTCGATTATAGTAGCGAATCTTTGATGATGTTGCTGTGAGTTCAAAACCGTAATATTGCGTTTTTAATGAATTGCCACGCAATGCCGGCATTCGCGTGAATCCTTGGCTTACTCAGTGCGTGAAATATTTTCTCTTGCTGCCTTATGGGCTAGGGAAGGCAGCTCCAACCATCGCTGCCTTCTGTGGTGGTCATTCCATTACAATATACCACCCCCATGCACAATAAATGCGGGTATATATAGAATAACACTTCTCCAAATAAGAAACAATATCGGTTTTACGTGAAAATGAATGTAGGGAGTAATATTTGAGTAATATGTGAATAGTGTTTACATAATCTGCTACAAAACATATTTGTATAATACCGTCATAACCTCATAACGTCGTAAAGCATTATTATACTTTCACTAATAGCTTGTAAACATAACCAGGAATACTTGTAATATAATGGACTGTTAAACTATATAATCTGCAACAAAGGATGTTACAGCTTTAGGGCAAACACAGTACAACTATTGTGAGGTTTAGAACAAGAGAGGCATAAGTAGGGACATGAGTAAGGTGATGTCATCACGTGACCAGATAAGATTATCTTTAACAGACCAAGTCTCTGTGGGGTAACATGAAAGACTTTAATCCGGATGAGGAGAGGAGGCTTTACATTAAATAGCTACCAATGCAAAAATATTGGTAACATACGTGTTTTTATGATTTATTTTAATGCATCTATTTTGAATAACAACAAAGTTTTAGTTTTCATAATATTACGTATTTTGTGTAATTTTATTCCACTACCTTTCTCAAAGCGATGGAATACAAAGAAGGGTTATTGGAAATATTTTATTAACAAATTCCTGGTCGAATATTACAATACCCTTTCCCCACGTCTCGGGAATTCTAAGCATGTAAATATTATTTAGCTACTGCTTTGCCACTAAACGCTACATCCTCATGTTGAGTGATGTTTATGCGTGCATTGGAGTTTATTTAAAATGTTGAAAGCTCTCCGACTAGAACCTGAAGGTAGTGGGGAATAATTCGACTAATCGAGAATTTCGACTAAACGAAGGTGGAATATCTCTTAGATTTATAGAATGTCAATGACCTTAACGTATCCAATATTGGCAGTATGGTGTAGAAATTATTATTTTTAATTGAAACGTATTGTAAGAGTAGCTATGAAATAAAGTACGTACAAAATGTACCTCATGTTTGCACATTAATTTAACTGCATATATTAAACATAAATATATACTTACGGTGTTGTAAATTAATTTATTGACAATTTGTTACATATAACACACGTAGAACGCCAAAAACCTCTTAATACATTGCCCAACGTTTTGACAGCACAATAACATCGTCCTTATGACCCAAACAATATTAAACAGACTTATAATATCACAAAGCATTAAACAGTTTAACAAAATTCAAAAACAGTAGCACACATTAAATTAAATAAATCATTACAAAACCAAGAGTAAAACATTTTAATTACGTCAACACAAATTTCAATTTGAACATGTTGTAGGTAACACAGATTACTCATTAATAAACGTAATACAATACTGATAATTTACAATGTGTTATTGTATTATTGTGTTGTAATAACGCTAATGTAAATTGCATTATATTAATTATTGTGCATAACTTTAAACAAATTTTAATACTATTGATAACTAGCTACATAATTAAAATAAATACTAGTTATTATTAAAGTTTAAATATTTTTACTACATTTTATAAAATTATCAATACTATTAAATTATAAGTTAGTAGTTTTTTTAAAACTAATAAATAATTTATTTATTTAAGTAAATAATTTAAATATACTTATATGCTGTTAACACAAGTCAATATTGTTTACAGGAATAGTGTTGTAAACAGGAAACTTCCAACCTTAAACGTTTTCCCTCATATAGAGACTAAAAGCAGACACATTTGTAAAGTTATGACTTATTGGTGTACGTAAAATGTCTACTCATGAAGGATAAATATATCGTTCAAAGCTGTATATCGTAACTTTTTTTGTGTTGCCGCCAAACAGCTGGTAATTGACGCAAGTAGTTGCTAACAGTTCGATAGTCGCCGCTTGAGGGCAGCACATTCAAATCTCCGTTTATAATCAGCTGTTCTTTACATGCTTGATTTTTCCCGTCCCGTTTAAATTTAAAATAATAAGTTGAATAGAGTCACATAAGAGAACCTGAAGGGTGCGTGTCGTAAGGGACCAGGCAGGAAAAGGCCTGTGCTATCGGGTAACTGCGATCGGATTTACCCCAACAAATCCAACTACTTCAAGTAACCATTTTTCCTAAAGACCGACACAAATAAGTATTTTTTTTAATATTTTAAATTTAACACATATTGTAAGTATACGCACAGTTCACGGCCCGGGGCAGAATATTTATCAACAAAACTTTTAAGGGAGGGGCACTAAATTTTATTTTGGGACATAACTTCGTTATTTAGCCTTCCTACGGTGGTGTGACAATATCTTGAAAAATTTGGTCTATTGAAGGTTTTACCTTAAAATGTTGGAGCTATATAGGTGAAATTAACATTGGGTGATATAGGACCTATAGGTCCTACAGGATAGAAAAATCATGGAATTCCCACTTAATGAGGTCCCGGTTAAAGAGGATGCGTTATGTTTATTTTCCTATTCAGTCGATTCCACTCTAATGTCTTTGCCATGGAAACTCCGACAACAAAACTGACTGTTAATATTGTAACTAAATGTGTCCAGGTTCTCAAGAGTCCGTTTCTAACCACTCACACAAGTTTCATTGTTTATTTATTAAGCGTTACATTACAATATACTGTATCTAGCACATTGTTCATTTACCTTTATGTAAAAAATTCCCTTTGGTTTTCCACTGCAGATTAGACAGAGCTTAAATGCTTTCTGCTTAGTAGTAACGGGGAACATAACCGCGTGCGTTTGATAGCAGTTTTACTTTCTTTAGCGCGAAGCAATTATTCTCAGGCTTGTTTCAGCGCTGCAACTCGAAAGAACTGTTCGTGTAAGCTGAATCCCTGCAGAAAGTAATACAACGTTATTTATACTCACTGTTCTTCAAGTCTGATTCGTTTCAATTATATTCAAAATGTGAAAACTTTATGAACAAGTAGAAATGCCTTTACATGAAACTACATTGTTGCTTTTAACTATCTTTGTTACTTTCCACTATATTCTATCACGAACAAATAGTTTTTAAACTTACAATTCACTCTTATTTCTAAATATGATTGCATTTTGCAAAACAATTATATGGTATAGTTGGACACACTGTAAGCTAATGGGGAGTTTTAGGTAATTTCAGTGGTGAGGTAAGAGTAGATGTGAGATGAGGAAATGTGACGAGCTACAGTGAGAAACAGCTGGTCCAATCCCAAACATTGAACAACATACAAAAAAAGAACACGTACTTTACATAGGCTATATGCAAACTTATAAGTGCAAATGGAAGCGATAGATGAGAATGGTGAGAAGAATAATAGTAAAGAAAACACCCCTTTCAAAGTTAAATACTTAAAATAAGAGGAGGGAGATAATGTAGAACACAGCCCAACTAGTGGTAAGAGTAGGTTAGGTTAGGTTAGCAAACATGTTAATAAACATGCAACTCTCGTTAATGAAGATAAATATAAATGAAACCATTTCCACAAGAAATACTTTAAAAAAAGGAAACGTTGCAATATAGCAGTGACTTAATAAGAAAACTTCATAAGCAACCCTTGGATAAAACATTAACATACCTCGACACGAACATAAGCCATCACTATCGTATAAACGTAAAGGTAAATTAATAAAACCTACTATACAAAACACTCAGTATTTGGAGATCTAATAGGGGCCTACACCACTAAATCACCACTAACAATCAAATAAAAGAAATAAAGAAGAAAGTGTAACTATGGCATGGCTAGTTTTAAATAGCAGATTAAAAACATAGAACAGGCTACGCCCCTCAAATTTTCAGGCGTTGCAAGTAATATACACCTAATACAATTCACATGCAATACCAGCCAGTGTATCAGGATTTCCCCGAGATATAATCTGAGGAAATAAACATGAGGAAAATCTATATCGACTTTAATGTATTTGTAAACGTTTATAATATGTTCCGTGGAACTTGCTGGAGTAATGCTGGAGTAGTAATGGAGTAATGCTGGAATAATGCTGGAATAGTGCTTGAGTAATGCTGAAATAATGCTGGACTAGTAATGAAGTAATGCTGGAATAGTGTGGAGTAATGCTGAAGTAGCTCTGGAGTAATGCTGGAGTAGTAATGGAGTAATGCTGGAAGTGTGCTGGAGTAATTCTGGAGTAATAATGGAGTAATGCTGGAATAGTGCTGGAGTAATGCTAGAGTAGTAATGGAGTAATGCTGGAATAATGCAGGAGTAGTAATGGAGTAATGCTGGAATAGACAGGAATATTGTTGGAGTAATGTTGAAATAATGGTGGACTAGTAATGAAGTAATGCTGGAATAGTGTGGAGTAATGCTGAAGTAGCTCTGGAGTAATGCTGGAGTAGTAATGGAGTAATGCTGGAAGTGTGCTGGAGTAATTCTGGAGTAATAATGGAGTAATGCTGGAATAGTGCTGGAGTAATGCTAGAGTAGTAATGAAGTAATGCTGGAATAATGCAGGAGTAGTAATGGAGTAATGCTGGAATAGACAGGAATATTGTTTGAGTAATGTTGAAATAATGGTGGACTAGTAATGAAGTAATGCTGGAATAGTGTGGAGTAATGCTGGAGTGGTTCTGGAATAATGCTGGAGTAGTAATGGTGTAATGCTGGAATAATGCAGGAATATTGCTGGAGTAATGCTGGAGTGGTAATGAAGTAATGCTGGAATAATGCTGGAGTAGTAATGGAATAATGCTGGAGTAATAATGGAGTAATGCTGGAATGCGGAATAGTGCTGGAGTAATGCTGGAGTAGTAATGGAGTAATGCTGGAATAATGCTGGAGTAATGCTGGAGTAGTAATGGAGTAATGCTGGAATAGTGCTGGAGTAATGCTGGAGTAATGCTAAGTAATGGTGGAGTAATTGTGGATTAGTGCTGAAGTGATGCTTGAGTAGTGCTAGAGTAATGCTGGAGTAATTCTGGTATGTGTGTGTTTGTTATACTTCAGTAACTTAAAACTAGACAGGTGTATATTACAAAATCATCAGCCTGAAAATATTGTGTCTGAGACTGATTAAATTCATTTCCCCGAAGTCTATTTCTCCAAAATAAAGTCCCGTCTACCAGCTAACCCGACGCGTATGATGAAACACTCGCACTTCTAATGATCATTAACCAGATATTTATCATTTAGTTAAGGTCCGCATTTGCGGGGCGTTCAATAAACTAATCTTACCCTCGCTCGGAAACTCCCCCACCCCGACCCTTACCCCCTCGCCTCTCCACGGGATTATTCATAGGAACGATTTGTATTTATGTATCTGTCATGCAAGTAGGAATAAATAAGTAAATTTGCGTAAACCGTCAGTTGTACAGGTATTTATTGCGTGTAAAAAGGAACTGATTCTATAAAATAGAAATTAATATCTGTAATGCAGTAAAAGTAAAGTCTCGATCATCCGGCTCAGATTAAGCGAGTTCCGGTTTAATCAAATTTTACGAAGAAGTTACATCACACGCATACTTTTAGGCTCTTAGAGTAACGATGTACAAATATGTTTACCGCTCTAAGAACCATACATGGAGAGGTATGAAGACATTAGAAGGAAAATGTGTCTTTCTTATATTATTTTTATTTAATTGTATTTTTTAATTTGATAATACACTAGATGTCTTTTCTCACATATCTGATTACATTTTCATTCAACTCGCCAGCTTACCCCAGGTTTCCATCTCATGTTTGACATAGTTCGTGTTATCCGAGTATTCGATTATCCGAGATACCGTCAGGCCGCATTACTTTGGATAATCGAAGCTAAAATGTTTTTTTTTCATATTGAATCTAGTACTATTTCGAATGCAAAACTATACAAAATATTTTGCCTAGTAAATATCGCAGAGAAACACAATTTAAGAATGGAAAGTGTTAAAAATATATTAACTTTATCTCATCCCTTTAGATTGTAAAGATAAATTTACAAAAAGGAAATTTCCCCTTCGTACTTAAAGGCGTTTAGTCAATTATCCCCTTTAAAGGTAGGATTGAAGTATTTTATTCCTATAGTAAAATATATATTAGTGTATTCATATTATTACAAATTTGACAATTTGTTTCTCTCATTTTCATTTTAATTTTAGGAATTTTAAGTTTAAAAAATTATTCAGTATTGCAGAACATTGTTAACTCTATAACTGTATAAACCAACTGTGGAGTAATGTTTAACATAAATAAATGAAACCTCTAAACCACAAATAACTTTCTTCTTTTATTTA
>JBAIZL010000369.1:4752500-4797500 GCA_036971475.1 Prosapia bicincta
CTTAGCTCGATACCAAACCGGCGGGGTAAGACATCCATCCCAAGGCAATTACACTTCCTCGTCTTAAACTAATTAAACTTTCTCTGACCTTACTCTTGTGTTCCGTAGCCTGAGAGTGTTTTAATTACAACCATTTGGAAACATCTCGAGAAATATCAAGTTCCTTTTGGAAACGTTTCGGTGCGGCTAATAAAATATCGTTTTTGCTTTTATTAATTTTGAGAATGTAATACAAAATGAAGCACTAAAAACACTTAAACTTATATTAGTTTGATACACGTGCCTATAGTAGCAGCACATACTTTCCTCGAAGTAATAACTTCTTTACGCGCGTTGAACAAAACATGAGTTTAAATTATTGCTTTCGCGTCACGCTATTTCTGAAACGCATACCTTACAGCACATATTTCCGTCCGGTTACGCTATGAATCACTTCAAAGTGAATTAAATGATAACATATGATTCCATGTAACAGCTGGTTTTATGTTACACAACAGGCGTTTTACTCGTAGATATTTATTAAATAGTTTTGATCAGAAATATATATATATATATATATATATATATATATATATATATATTTAAATTTTGATAAATCTCAGTATAACAATAATAATAGGTTATGTATTTTTAACCCTATTTTTGAAAAGAAATTTTTACCCCGTCTTATACTTTTTAAGAACAGATTTGAATTGACTTTGTTTAAGAAAATTGAATTCAGTAGACATCTAATAAAGGTTTTTGTCACCCGCATTATTTTATTACTAACTACAGTAAATATTAGGTTTTATAAAATACATTCCTCAAATAAAGATGTTAAAAATGTATAAATCCATATTTTCGGCGATTATCGTTGAAACGTTCGCGGAACTATTAGCTCTATTTCTTATCACTTCTGGCGGGACTCTCTCCGGTGGAAAGAATCATACTTTTTATTATTGCGGAAACCCGTTTCGGAAGATGTGTCTCATTGTCAACTCGTACCGTAACATTTAAGGTGGAGTAAAATAAATCAAAATTTGTATAATACCAAAGCTTTGATTTTTTAGTTATATTTAAATGACAATAAGTGGAGTCTTACGACAGAGCTCTTCTTTAAATGTTTGAATGTGGCTAAAGTAACTCCAATGGGGCCAGCGTCCCTTGCAGTACTTTAATCCAACAGCACATACCACTTGTAGACAACTACTCACACAAACTCTACTTTTTGTATTTAACTACTCTTAAGAGAAGACTTTTTTGGACCCAAAGTAACTCCAATGTTGCCTGCGTCCCTTGCAGTACTTTAATCCAACAGCACATACCACTTGTAGACATCTACTCACACAAACTCAACTTTTTGTATTTAACTACTCTTAAGAGAAGACTTTACTGGACACAAAGTAACTCCAATGGGACCTGCGTCCCTTGCAGTACTTTAATCCAACAGCACATACCACTTGCAGACATCTACTCACACTAACTCAACTTTTTGTATTTAACTACTCTTAAGAGAAGACTTTACTGGACCCAAAGTAACTCCAATGTTGCCTGCGTCCCTTGCAGTACTTTAATCCAACAGCACATACCACTTGTAGACATCTACTCACACAAACTCAACTTTTTGTATTTAACTACTCTTAAGAGAAGACTTTACTGGACCCAAAGTAACTCCAATGTTGCCTGCGTCCCTTGCAGTACTTTAATCCAACAGCACATACCACTTGTAGACATCTACTCACACAAACTCAACTTTTTGTATTTAACTACTCTTAAGAGAAGACTTTACTGGACACAAAGTAACTCCAATGGGACCTGCGTCCCTTGCAGTACTTTAATCCAACAGCACATACCACTTGCAGACATCTACTCACACTAACTCAACTTTTTGTATTTAACTACTCTTAAGAGAAGACTTTACTGGGCACAAAGTAACTCCAATGGGACCTGCGTCCCTTGCAGTATTTTAATCCAACAGCACATACCACTTGCAGACATCTACTCACACAAACTCTACTTTTTGTATTTAACTACTCTTAAGAGAAGACTTTTTTGGGCCCAAAGTAACTCCAATGGGGCCTGCGCCCCTTGCAGTACTTTAATCCAACAGCACATACCACTTGTAGACATCTACTCACACAAACTCAACTTTTTGTATTTAACTACTCTTAAGAGAAGACTTTACTGGACCCAAAGTAACTCCAATGGGGCCTGCGTCCCTTGCAGTATTTTAATCCAACAGCACATACCACTTGCAGACATCTACTCACACAAACTCAACTTTTTGTATTTAACTACTCTTAAGAGAAGACTTTTTTGGACCCAAAGTAACTCCAATGGGGCATGCGTCCCTTGCAGTACTTTAATCCAACAGCACATACCACTTGCAGACATCTACTCACACAAACTCAACTTTTTGTATTTAACTACTCTTAAGAGAAGACTTTACTGGACCCAAAGTAACTCCAATGGGGCCTGCGTCCCTTGCAGTATTTTAATCCAACAGCACATACCACTTGCAGACATCTACTCACACAAACTCAACTTTTTGTATTTAACTACTCTTAAGAGAAGACTTTTTTGGACCCAAAGTAACTCCAATGGGGCATGCGTCCCTTGCAGTACTTTAATCCAACAGCACATACCACTTGCAGACATCTACTCACACAAACTCCACTTTGTTGTATTTAACTACTCTTAAGAGAAGACTTTACTGGACCCAAATGACAGTAACTTAGCTATAAAATCATTTCAATTGTCAGAACAACTGATTTTCGATATTGTAAACTAAAATCTGTTTTCAGTTAATTCTATTATTAATCTTAACACATTTTATGGTGGGTTGGATTTTACAAAGATACTCCAGACTGTGATATTTTTCTTGAAATCTTAAACGTTGATAATAAACTTCTAAATTAAGTTTAACTTGCGCCAAATACGTATCATGACTCAAAAGTGTATTTTTGAAACCTTAGGGAACTTAATTCAAAACTGTTTCGCGTGTCCCAATACAAAACTGTTTCGCGTGTCCCAATACAAAACTGTTTCGCGTGTCCCAATACAAAACTGTTTCGCGTGTCCCAATACAAAACTGTTTCGCGTGTCCCAATACAAAACTGTTTCGCGTGTCCCAATACAAAACTGTTTCGCGTGTCCCAATACAAAACTGTTTCGCGTGTCCCAATACAAAACTGTTTCGCGTGTCCCAATACAAAACTGTTTCGCGTGTCCCAATACAAAACTGTTTCGCGTGTCCCAATACAAAACTGTTTCGCGTGTCCCAATACAAAACTAACAAGTAACATTAATAAAATAAGTCAATTCCTACTTAAGTCAACAATGAAAATTTTATTTTAGTAAATTTTTACTAAATAATTAAAATTATTATAAATATGTATATTCAAACTACCGAATCACAATAAAAAATGGCAAAATAGAAAGCGAAATTAATTATTAAATTTAGTTAATGAACTATTATTTGAAAAGACTGTATTAACATCAAGTATCATCCACCACAAGTATAAAAAAATGTATTTGAACCTGAGTATATGAATAAAAAGTATTTTATTAACGATTGAAAATTTGAACAAGATATATAACTGTATATAGGGAGAGTGTGAGCTAATAGAAGGAATTGAAAAATACAAGGGCACCTAAATACGAAAAATACTACCAATTCCCAACCGAAAATAGAGCAATAGATTTTCAAAATTCCTGAATACAGCTGCTACAAAATAAACTTCAATGTAACACACAAATAACACGTATGTTTACCAAAAGTAATTCTTTGCAAAAATATTTTCAATTGGCACAGTTTTATATAAAATTATAGAACAGTTTTACACAGAAATTATGTAACATAAAAAGTATAATTAGGGGTTTGCGTGACCTTGAAACCGCCATAAACCTTTATCACAAGTAAACAATATCTATACTTCAAGAGAAGGGAGCTACTGCTTTGGCCATTTAGTTTCAAAAAGTCACACTAGATGGCAGAACTATGCAGCGCATTAATCTTAAAGGAATGAATCTAAGAGAGAGAAATGTTTTTATTCGCCTAGAAATTGTTTAATCTAACCTGCAAAGAGGTTAGCAATTTAAACGTTCAATTTTATTCTGCCAAAAAATTAGGAGATGTAATGATTTTACCATTCCTTGCCATTCAGATACATTCCAACCAAATCAGCCCTGGTCCCAAACAATATATTTGAGTTGAATTCCTAATAACTCTAATTATGACAATTGACTTATAGTTGGGGGAGGCGGACCCCTTGACCCTTCCCTTGCTTAGGAAAATGTAAAAAGCCTTTACGCAAAATACAATTACCTTTACGATCCCGGAAGTAACAGACCTGACGTTTTGTGGGCTACACTCTCTTCAGCCTATTAAAGGCTCAATACCTTTTATATGTTCTATTTAGTTTCCCGCAACCAATTCTTTCCTTTTTCAGTCTCCAACTAAGGTATCCGGTCATTATGTCACCTGCAAAGGACGAGAAAGAGCGCCTAGATCTACTGCAGGGTTTCATGACAAAAGGTCCTTTATCCTGGCATTGCCAGTGATACCGTTGTAGAACGTGTCGTTAAAGTTCAATTTGTTCAGTTTCATTCCGGGTTCCTTAGTGAGTTCACTTTGTAACCGCAAGCCGACAGCAGCGACTTAAGCAAGACAAACACTAAATCAGTCAGCTCAGTAAGTTTTATCTGCTTTCTTACCGCAAGACAAACACTAAATCAGTCAGCTCAGTAAGTTTTAACTGTTTTCTTACCGCAAGACAAACACTAAATCAGTCAGCTCAGTAAGTTTTATCTGCTTTCTTACCGCAAGACAAACACTAAATCAGTCAGCTCAGTAAGTTTTATCTGCTTTCTTACCGCAAGACAAACACTAAATCAGTCAGCTCAGTAAGTTTTAACTGTTTTCTTACCTCAAGACAAACACTAAATCAGTCAGCTCAGTAAGTTTTATCTGCTTTCTTACCGCAAGACAAACACTAAATCAGTCAGCTCAGTAAGTTTTAACTGCTTTCTTACCGCAAGACAAACACTAAATCAGTCAGCTCAGTAAGTTTTAACTGCTTTCTTACCGCAAGACAAACACTTAATCAGTCAGCTCAGTAAGTTTTAACTGTTTTCTTACCGCAAGACAAACACTTAATCAGTCAGCTCAGTAAGTTTTAACTGTTTTCTTACCGCAAGACAAACACTTAATCAGTCAGCTCAGTTAGTTTTAACTGCTTTCTTACCGCAAGACAAACACTAAATCAGACAGCTCAGTAAGTTTTAACTGCTTTCTTACCGCAAGACAAACACTAAATCAGTCAGCTCAGTAAGTTTTAACTGCTTTCTTACCGCAAGACAAACACTTAATCAGTCAGCTCAGTAAGTTTTAACTGTTTTCTTACCGCAAGACAAACACTTAATCAGTCAGCTCAGTAAGTTTTAACTGTTTTCTTACCGCAAGACAAACACTTAATCAGTCAGCTCAGTAAGTTTTAACTGCTTTCTTACCGCAAGACAAACACTTAATCAGTCAGCTCAGTAAGTTTTAACTGTTTTCTTACCGCAAGACAAACACTTAATCAGTCAGCTCAGTTAGTTTTAACTGTTTTCTTACCGCAAGACAAACACTTAATCAGTCAGCTCAGTAAGTTTTAACTGCTTTCTTACCTCAAGACAAACACTTAATCAGTCAGTTCAGTAAGTTTTAACTGTTTTCTTACCGCAAGACAAACACTTAATCAGTCAGCTCAGTTAGTTTTAACTGTTTTCTTACCGCAAGACAAACACTTAATCAGTCAGCTCAGTAAGTTTTAACTGCTTTCTTACCGCAAGACAAACACTAAATCAGACAGCTCAGTAAGTTTTAACTGCTTTCTTACCGCAAGACAAACACTTAATCAGTCAGCTCAGTAAGTTTTAACTGTTTTCTTACCGCAAGACAAACACTTAATCAGTCAGCTCAGTTAGTTTTAACTGTTTTCTTACCGCAAGACAAACACTTAATCAGTCAGCTCAGTAAGTTTTAACTGCTTTCTTACCTCAAGACAAACACTTAATCAGTCAGTTCAGTAAGTTTTAACTGCTTTCTTACCGCAAGACAAACACTTAATCAGTCAGCTCAGTAAGTTTTAACTGTTTTCTTACCGCAAGACAAACACTTAATCAGTCAGCTCAGTTAGTTTTAACTGTTTTCTTACCTCAAGACAAACACTTAATCAGTCAGTTCAGTAAGTTTTAACTGCTTTCTTACCTCAAGACAAACACTTAATCAGTCAGCTCAGTAAGTTTTAACTGCTTTCTTACCTCAAGACAAACACTTAATCAGTCAGTTCAGTAAGTTTTAACTGCTTTCTTACCGCAAGACAAACACTTAATCAGTCAGCTCAGTAAGTTTTAACTGTTTTCTTACCGCAAGACAAACACTTAATCAGTCAGCTCAGTTAGTTTTAACTGTTTTCTTACCGCAAGACAAACACTTAATCAGTCAGCTCAGTTAGTTTTAACTGTTTTCTTACCTCAAGACAAACACTTAATCAGTCAGCTCAGTAAGTTTTAACTGTTTTCTTACCGCAAGACAAACACTTAATCAGTCAGCTCAGTTAGTTTTAACTGTTTTCTTACCGCAAGACAAACACTTAATCAGTCAGCTCAGTAAGTTTTAACTGCTTTCTTACCTCAAGACAAACACTTAATCAGTCAGTTCAGTAAGTTTTAACTGCTTTCTTACCGCAAGACAAACACTTAATCAGTCAGCTCAGTAAGTTTTAACTGTTTTCTTACCGCAAGACAAACACTTAATCAGTCAGCTCAGTTAGTTTTAACTGTTTTCTTACCGCAAGCCAAACACTTAATCAGTCAGCTCAGTAAGTTTTAACTGCTTTCTTACCGCAAGACAAACACTAAATCAGACAGCTCAGTAAGTTTTAACTGCTTTCTTACCGCAAGACAAACACTTAATCAGTCAGTTCAGTAAGTTTTAACTGCTTTCTTACCTCAAGACAAACACTTAATCAGTCAGTTCAGTAAGTTTTAACTGCTTTCTTACCGCAAGACAAACACTTAATCAGTCAGCTCAGTAAGTTTTAACTGTTTTCTTACCGCAAGACAAACACTTAATCAGTCAGCTCAGTAAGTTTGAACTGTTTTCTTACCGCAAGACAAACACTTAATCAGTCAGCTCAGTTAGTTTTAACTGTTTTCTTACCGCAAGACAAACACTTAATCAGTCAGCTCAGTAAGTTTTAACTGCTTTCTTACCGCAAGACAAACACTAAATCAGACAGCTCAGTAAGTTTTAACTGCTTTCTTACCGCAAGACAAACACTTAATCAGTCAGCTCAGTAAGTTTTAACTGTTTTCTTACCGCAAGACAAACACTTAATCAGTCAGCTCAGTTAGTTTTAACTGTTTTCTTACCGCAAGACAAACACTTAATCAGTCAGCTCAGTAAGTTTTAACTGCTTTCTTACCTCAAGACAAACACTTAATCAGTCAGTTCAGTAAGTTTTAACTGCTTTCTTACCGCAAGACAAACACTTAATCAGTCAGCTCAGTAAGTTTTAACTGTTTTCTTACCGCAAGACAAACACTTAATCAGTCAGCTCTGTTAGTTTTAACTGTTTTCTTACCGCAAGACAAACACTTAATCAGTCAGCTCAGTAAGTTTTAACTGCTTTCTTACCGCAAGACAAACACTTAATCAGTCAGTTCAGTAAGTTTTAACTGCTTTCTTACCGCAAGACAAACACTTAATCAGTCAGCTCAGTAAGTTTTAACTGCTTTCTTACCGCAAAACAAACACTTAATCAGACAGCTCAGTAAGTTTTAACTGCTTTCTTACCGCAAGACAAACACTTAATCAGTCAGCTCAGTTAGTTTTAACTGTTTTCTTACCGCAAGACAAACACTTAATCAGTCAGCTCAGTAAGTTTTAACTGCTTTCTTACCGCAAGACAAACACTTAATCAGTCAGTTCAGTAAGTTTTAACTGCTTTCTTACCGCAAGACAAACACTTAATCAGTCAGCTCAGTAAGTTTTAACTGCTTTCTTACCGCAAAACAAACACTTAATCAGACAGCTCAGTAAGTTTTAACTGCTTTCTTACCGCAAGACAAACACTTAATCAGTCAGCTCAGTAAGTTTTAACTGCTTTCTTACCGCAAGACAAACACTAAATCAGACAGCTCAGTAAGTTTTAACTGCTTTCTTACCGCAAGACAAACACTAAATCAGACAGCTCAGTAAGTTTTAACTGCTTTCTTACCGCAAGACAAACACTTAATCAGTCAGCTCAGTAAATTTTAACTGCTTTCTTACCGCAAGACAAACACTAAATCAGTCAGCTCAGTAAGTTTTAACTGCTTTCTTACCGCAAGACAAACACTAAATCAGACAGCTCAGTAAGTTTTAACTGCTTTCTTACCGCAAGACAAACACTTAATCAGACAGCTTAGTAAGTTTTAACTGCTTTCTTACCATAAAAACTAAAGATAGTATTACCTACTTAACTTCGAATTATAGATTTTTAAATCTAGGCTTCTGTAACGGCTTAGAACAGGAATATTTTTCAACCTTTCTCCGGGAATAGGTATTTACTCGTAAGTTGGAATTTGGACCTGGCACGGCACTAAAGGCGGTGGTGGGAGGGTGAAGATTAGATAAAGACCGTTCTGCGAACATTTCTGTAGACATACATCACTTCGCATTCCGTATTTCATTTAATGGAGCGCCTTCACGAAGGCTGCGAGGACGATTGAAGCAATCCGCATGACGGCAAAAAATGTTTTTTATCGATGCTAGTACCGAATTTCTATCGATCGGTCAAGTGCCAGCTTACGTGTAAACACCTATATATTTGATCCAATTGTTAAAATACTCATTTCTTTTAAATTTAGTTTTTCTACTGCCTCTCTTTATTCCGACCCGCTAGGAGTGTTTGGGGGATTATATTATCAAAGTAGGGTGAAATACAAAAAAAAAAAATTTTTTTAATATTTCAATTTGATATTTCAAAACGTTTTATAAAAATAATAAATTTGAATGAAGTTAATTCCAGTAATAAATATGTAAGGGTTATTAGTTTAATTGCGACTTTGCTTTGAAGGAATCTACAAAAGGGAAAAAGCAGAAAAACTAGAATTGAACTTCAAAAATGTGTATAGGCCTAATCTTAAGGTTTCACTTCCATCGCTTTATTTCAGTTGCGGTTGGTTGAAGACAGCCTGTTCCACTACATTATATTACGCTGGGACTTCGAGTCGATCTGTTCATACGTAGGCCTAATAATGTTATGTTGTTATAGCAGGTTATCTTATCTTATGTTTCTTTCATTAGTAACTGAATGTGTTTCAGTAATCGATTAGATGTTTCATCTAATCGACAAGATTTTGAAATTTTTTTCATGAAACTACTTTAGAACTACGCAAATCATCGTTTCCTTAGTAAGGCAGTATAGCTGTCTCAGTATTTTCTTTGATTCCCAGCAAGTTCTAAAATTATGTTGATTTTTGGAGAGTTGTCAGGAAATTGTGAGCGCACAATTTGTTTCTCAGAAAAAGACCTTTAATATTAGGCCTAATCATGTTTACACTCGCAGACATTATTGTTCAGTAAAAGCGGTTGACTTGTGAGTCAGCTACAACTATTTATTTATACAGGCACCGTTCCAAAACGGATATATTATCGTCTTCAGGACTTATTCCTCCTGCACTCAATTAAAAAATAGACATAACCTTAGTACATTTATGAAAACAGCCCATATACGCTTTCGTTAACTCACAGCACCTTTGTCTATGTGTACTAGCGATAAACTAAAAAAAGGTTGAATGAGTTTATCGCTAGTACGAGTTAATGAAAGCGTACGTATATGGGCTGTTTTCATAATTATACTAAGGTTATCTCAGGAGGAATAAGGCCTGAAGACGATAATGTATCCGTTTTGAAACGGTATACATAAATAGTTGTACCTGACTCGAAAAATCAACCGCATTTATTTAACAAAACCTTTTATAGTATATATGTGTAGCAAGGGGCTGAATTTTGTTGAAACATATATTGTTTTGCAAAGAAACTTCAGTTGGATTGTTAAGTTCTGAGATTGCTTATTAACAATAGGAAAGTATTTTTAACTATTTATGAGTCAGAAAAAAAACTAAAGATAGTTTTTCTCCGAAAGTGAAAAACATATAAAAACCTTTTGCACTAGGTGTTTTACGGTCTGTTTAATGATTGGCTAAAATCTCTTCACCAAAACTCCTTTGAACATGCGGTACATAAACCTAGGACTAGAAAGCAGAACAGTAAATGGTTTAGAGGTTATAAAGCAGTGATGCTGTGGAGGGAAAGAAAGTGGCTAGCAAGAACGAAATTTCCCTTTTGTTCATATTATCACTTGTAGTGCTGTTATTGCCAAAATCATCAAGCACTTGGATATTAAAGTTTTCGATTTATAAGAGTGGTACAATATCAGTATTTCTCAGATTATCGTGCACTTCCAACACTCTTACAGTGTTGCATGTCATAAAAAAATATTGTTACTCTGAATGTAACGTTAAACATAATAATTATATGATGTACTTCTTCAGTATAAATGCATTTAAATTAATACTCTGTACCTGTGTGTGTGTGTGTGTGTGTGTGTTTTTGTGTTTGTGTGTGTGTGTGTGTGTGTGTCCTAAACGCGCGCGTGCGCGTGTGCGTTTCTATCGAATACGAATATAAAACGTTTTCCCAAAGTAAAAAACTACTTTCTCAGATAGTTGATCATTATATTTTCTATAGTAACTTTCCAATATTGATTTCACAGTACCAAAAATCATTTCAATATAGCGAAAGCGATAATTGTAATAAATAACCAAACTATTAAAACTTTCGTAAGTATTACTCGATGAAATCGTTTTTAATAACGATTGCCAATACTTTTAAGTTTGAGTTCTATAAACAATAACGACTGCCTGATATTAGAGTTTAATGAAATTTAAAAGAATAGTCATATTTGTGATTTTATTGCCCTAATGTGCTATATTGAAGTAATGTTTGGTTGATGAATTTATAGATTGCGTTTGATGTTTATGTTTGTGAGGCCCGTTACTATCATTTTTTTTTATCAATTACGTATTCACCACTTGCTTAGTTCGACGTAAATGATATCTCAGTATGTTTTTCAAAAATTAAGGTATATTATAAGTTTAGCAGGTTATTATGCTATAAATTTAAACGTTTTAATTCTTGTAATTGCTTATTTTCTTACGTAGTACCTTTTATAAGAAACAAAATACAACATTATTATCCTAAAAGCAGTTTGAGTTATGCCTTTCACTAAAAACATCAGATACTGTATATACCAATGACGAGGTATACATATTAAAAATATAAGAGTTACACTGCAGACAATCAATATATTTTGTAAAATAATACATCAGTTTCTATTGAAATTTAATTTAACATTATATATAAATTTATATATGTTTTTAAAACAAACATAAATTGTGTTGAAGGATTTCTATTTTCCCAGTTTCAATTTTTGAAACAGGATTGAGTAATAGATGAATGACAAAATCATGCAGCTTTCAAGTGAACAGCTGTTTTCGAACTAGTTTCTGAAAGTCTACCAAGTTTAGTTTGTATTAACTTTAATAGGTTATGTTATTAATTTAAAGAATCTTTTCTTTTAACAGGTTAATGGTACATAGTTTTTAGAATGGTCTCAGAAAATAAAGTGAGGTTATAATTATGTCGAGGGCTACTCCTGACAGGCTGTTTAATTCTGCCACTGATGACGCTTTTGATTTTTTATTTAAAATTGTTTTAATAGGAGATTGTGGCGCTGGAAAAACCTGTGTAGTACAAAGGTTTAAATCTGGTAATTTTGTAGAAAGACATGGAAATACAATTGGGGTGGATTTCTCTATGAAAACAGTTACTGTTGATGGTAAAAAAGTTAAAGTGAGTTTAAATGGTGACAGGTATTAGTATTAGGTTCAATTATAGTTATGCTTAGGTTAGTTTTATACTTGACTAACTGGTCACATTTTGATAATAAATCTATTAATTAAATCTGTATACTTCCATTGCCTTTCAAGTACAATCTAGTAAAAGTAACAACTTTTAAAATAAACTTTCTCTAAACATTTGTTTTAAATATTAAGTAGATTTTATTGGACTAACGTTTCTGTAAAAACCAAATGTAAAGCCTAAACGTACAATCCATTACAAAACATTTAAAGATAATTCTTAATTACAAATAGCATGTAATATGATTTTTTCATTTTTGTACTTATAAATATAGGTATTTATTTACCGTGCCCACGTGTATGATTTTAGCAAAAACAATTATACCGGCCTACGCAGAAAGTCATCAGGGATATGAAAACGAAAACTCTTGCTCAGGGAAATAAATATCATTTTATCAAATTAAAGTTGGGTAAAAAATTCAGTGCCAGAGTAGTCAGAAGTACTACGTTTATGTATCAACAGTGCGCCACACTAGTTTTATGTATATTTACATACAGCTTTAAAGTCTCCTGTTAGGATAGATTTAGTTGTAATTTTATACAATATTACATTACCTAATTAGATGTTTACTTCCGCAGAGAGTAATACTTTTTGCCAGGTGACGTCACGTGGAGTAGCACTTTTTGCGGAGTAGTACTTTGTCACGTGATCTCTATTCTAGCCTTACATGTGTACATTTGGTTGAGCATATAAAATTATAACCAAATCTATCCTGAGTGGGTACTTCACAGGTATATAAAATTAACCTTCCATGGAGTAATAAACAATAATTACCAATATAGCTTCAGAACATGTTTCTGATTCGTTTTATAAGCATTGTAATGAGGGTGGGTAGTGTCGATTTTTACCAGGTGTATTGGCATCACATATAGGGGATTTAATATTTTCCAAAATTAATAATTTTTGGGGTGTGAGTGAGAGTTGTAATAATTTTGTTCGTATTCCTGATGACTTTCTGCGTCGACCGGTATAATTTTTTCGCTAAAATCGTACACGTGAGTGCTGTAAATAAATATCAAAATATAATCTAAACAAGATAAAAGTGGTTTTAGATCCTGCAAAACATAAATACTGGTTAAAATTTGAAACAATACAAACGTAACCTTAAAACAAACTCTTGGTACTTTATAAACCAAAGGTTTACTTATAAAACAATGCACCTTTTTTCTAAATTTAATGTTTTGCATTTTTATGTATCTCACTAATTTTAATTGAATATTTTTCTCACTGAAAGAACAGTTTACTCCGTACTATTTTTGAAAATGGTTTTACTTAAATAAATTTTGGTCCTCCTCGATTTTTTCGTTTTCCCATATGTTACTGAAAAATACATTCTGAATATGAAACAAACGATGCTATGCATCAGTAAACATAAATATTGCTTTAAATTTGATAAAACTAGAACATAACTTAAGATATTGAAACATAACCTATGTACTAACATACACTCCAAATTGTATTAACTTGAAGTATCCGAATAAAACAGAGCATTATATTTAAATGCAATGCGATAATACAAAGTACCCAATAATACAAAGTACCCAATTACGTTAGATTTGGTTATTAATAATTCACCTACTTTATCATGTCAGGTTGCTTTACTATAATGATAATGGAAACCCAATCAATGGTTTACATAGCTCTAATATACTGGATTATACAAAAAGTTTTAAAATTGTTCACAAATATCTCTAAAACTAGTCAAAAAATTATTCTCACAACCCAAACAAATTATTCCTAACTACGAACATTTCTATAGTTAATAAGTAAAGTTTCTTGATGTAATCATCTTGAATTCATTGATTAAACTAAATTTAAACTACTTAACTAAGTGAATACATAATTGCTTAAATAAGGGTTAGCTTCTTAAAAGGAATGAACGTTTTGAAACGCGTCAGTAAGTAAGCAATTACGTATTCACTTAGTTAAGTAGCTTAAAATTAGCTAATATGTAATTAATTGGTTTGGCAATATATGTGATAAGAATTTTATTCAACGTTTATTTGATTGTAGTTACAGGCTGTGAAGTAAGTAAAATAATGTAAATGATAAATAAGTAAACTTTTATACTTTTTCAAATATATTCTAAAATTTATACTAAATGTAGTTTTAGTAATATCTATCATAACATTTTTTTTTTATTTGTACGTTCTTGACCACTCTGATTTAATTTTTACAAATGTTACTGAAAATTCTTTGCCAACAAGAAACAAGTGATTATACATGTTGAAACACACTAATAGTGTTTGACACTTATTATTGATTACTGTCTTGAAACCCTAACCTTCCCTTGCATCGTCTATAATGTTAGATATCACCACACTATGTTACACTACATTATTATAAAGCTGTATTAAAATATAACTGTTTAGTTTCAAATTACAATAAATTTGGTTATAGAAAAAGACTCTGTAATTGTTAAGGGCATTCATTGGTTTCATTCGCCGCACAACAGACATTGAGATATGACGTCGAGATAAACTCAACAGATGTTTAAAATCATGTTATCAAATGCAATAAAGTCATATTGTTTCATTTAACAATGGTACATCTTGTTTTGCCTAGATTCACCACTGTCGTTAATTAAAAGCTGACTTATATTTTAGGAATATTAAATTTTTTGTAACCGAACTTATCTTACTCGATACTTTGTAACTATATTGTGACATGCTATATTATAATATAATATAACATAATGATCTGTTTTATAAGGAATCATTGGTTTTATACTTTTGTTCAATTTTAAAAAAATTTAAACAACTATTTACTTTTTTTAAATCTTAAAATCACTTGATATTTTTGTAAGAAGTGTTTTTGCTTTACATATGTCAAAACAAAAAATCTGGGGCGAAGTCCATCTAGTCATCCACTACCCTTATTTTCTTTCAATTTAATTACTTTTTTCCAAAAGTCCTCTTGCATTCATTGAAACTTGTAGGGGATGACACTTGATGTTATTACAGCTTTTTCAGCTTATTACAATTTTTTCAAATATTAATTCATTAATTTAATTGATTAATTAATTTTAGTTTTATATGAGAGAAAAACATTTCACAAAAAGGGCAAGGTATGCAATATTTTGCAAGTATGCAAGTTATTTTGTCCTATTTGGCTTAAAACAAGTGATAACATATGATTTCATAAAAGAGCTAATTTTAGGTTATAGGTTATGTGGTGGAACAGCTGTTTTAACCCAAAAATATATTACAAGAAAACATATCACCATATTTAATATATATGTGTGTGTGTGTGCGTGTGTTTGTGTGTGTGTGCGCGTGTGTGTGTATGTGTGTGTGTGTGTGTGTGTGTGTGTGTGTGTGCATGCATGCGTGTGTGTGTGTATTAATTGTAATTATTTAATAAAAAGTAACTAAAATACATTTTTCTGTTTACCTAAGCAGGAGACTTTTAAAAATTTTTTGTTTATATTACTCGTTTTTATATAAATCTTAAATTTTTCAGTTACAAATTTGGGATACTGCTGGACAAGAAAGATTCAGAACAATTACCCAAAGCTATTACAGATCTGCAAATGGTGTTATTATTGGTATTTTTTATTTCTATATCTTTTTTTTAGTTTTAAAATGTTCACCACTATTTATAGTTTTTTTACATAAAACCAATTAGATGCTCTTTACAAATATTCAAACAAATGTATTTAACCATGTTATTGTCATATCCCGAACATAATTTATGTTTTAAGTCAATTTAAGCCCGAAAGTATGATTTAAGCTTTGAAAATGGAGTTATTCCAAAACATGTCAACAGAGGAGAATATAATAAGGTTAGGAATGGCAGAAAACTGTACTCAAATACATAGAGATATTCCTAACAGAAATGAAAATGAAAATATTAATTTCAAACATAATTCAGTTACCAATTTATTATTAAAAAAAAATATTAATCACTGGTAATAAAAAAAACATCTTTAAGTTTTGTTCAGTATATTTTGTTATATTAACTAATTTTGTACTTTTAAACACTAGTATTGAAATGTTACTGATATTTCAAACCATTTGACCAATATTGTAAATTGAAGGGTTTTATTAAGGAGAATATTGTGCTACGTAATACAAAGAGGCGACTATATTAGGCGGATATTTAAGGGGATGCACAAGCATTTAGCTGTGTTAATTATTTTTGTAGGTAGCACCAGAATATGAGTGATATATTTATCTATCTATCTGTATAGAAAGGTATCGTCATTCTCCGATATTGTATATACCAATGTCGATGGTATACATATTAAAAATGTAAGAGTTACACTACAGACAATCAATATATTTTGTAAAAAAATAATCAGTTTCTATTGAAATTTAATTTTAAATTATATATCTTTATGATAAATTTATATGAAAATATTTTTATTTATTTATATGATAAATTTATATATGTTTTAAAACAAACATAAATTGTATTGAAGGATTTCTATTTTCCCAGTACAAAAATGAGAATGAGTATCATCATTCTCAGAAGTATCGAGAAATAGAAATTTCCCACTCCTAGCAATAAGATCTGTGTGTCATGCACCGCAACCTATTCCTGCACAACATATGGTATGCTGAGTTAGCCCTTATTGTAGATCAGACTTATGCTCTTATAGTTCGATATCACAAAAAGATTTGGGATTGTGCTTATATAGAGCGATTTTGTTTATATAATTGTGTTGAAAGTGTTTAACATTAAAAAACTTTGTTATTCAATAACTACTGAATAATTTATTATTACAAAAATATGCATTACTGTGCAATTATTTTTCCTTGGATTGGGTTTGATTGTTTTTTGTTTTCCCTCGATAGACTGACAACCTTGAATTCTAGTCCAGCTAAGATTTTGGTAGCTATTTTGATTTGAGTTGGCTAATGTCAAATTTTGAGTATTTTATTTAACAATTAAATTCAACTAATATTAGGGGTGGAATTTTGGAGATTTGGATTGTATAAAGTAATAGATAAATATGCATTAAATATAAATATGTATTATTTATAAATATATTTTTGTCATTAAATTAATAAAAATTTTGTTCTTCTTTAGTTTATGACATAACGAAAAGATCGTCTTTTTTAAATCTTCAAAGATGGATAGAAGAAGTTCGCAGGTATACAGCATCAAATGTCATGCTTGTACTTGTAGGTAAGATGGTTTAAAATAATTACTTTTATTACAAATATAAAAATGTATGCACAATAACTTATTTAGGAACTGAAGATAAGTTTCTTGTTGTAATCATCTTGAATTCACTGGTTAAACTATAATTAAATAATACTCAACTTGGTGAATACTTAAAAGCTTACATGCTGACGTGTGTCAAAATAATCGTTCCTTTTACAAAGCAAAGCCTCTACAGGCTTTGTGAGTAGAGGTTGCCCTTCGTAAAAAGAACGATTGTTTTGAAACGTGTCACCAAGTAAGCTTTTAAGTATTCACTTGGTTAAGTGTAATTTAATTAAAGAAAATAAGTAATGGACTCTAATAAAACATTTGGTAATACAAGCGAATTGAGATTACTTTTAAATGTACATTTCCCACTTTAGCCGCTAGTTTTGAAATCTTTTTAAAAGTTTGTTTTTTTCATAATGTTTATCATAGAGTGCATATTTTTTCATGTCTCAAAATATTTTTCTGGCTTGATATTTTATTTTTATTTATGCTTGATGAGAGAATTCAGATTTAAATTTTGTATGAAAGATTTATTTTTGTTCTTAAAAATTATTAACAAAAGCAGTATTGGAAATCAATTTAAGTAACCTGGTTAAATGAAATTATTGAAAATATTTATTTATTTCACTTTTGGTATAAACTTGGCAAAAAACCACTACTTACTGATATTTTTCAGCAGATGCGTTTCACACTAAGTTCGTGCATTGTTCAATGCTGTAAGTCACAGACAAGACGGTTGCTCAGGTGTGTTGTGTTGGTGTTAGTCTGTGGTGTATTATTGTTCATAGAACAATACAGCACTACGCATCTGCTGAAAAATATCAGCAAGTAGTGGTTTTATTACCAAGTTGATACCACAAGTGTAATTTACAGAAACCAAAAGATGTACAACACAAAAACTGCAAATATTTATTTCATTTAATCAATCTGTAATAAAGTGTATTATATTCACAAAACCAATCTCAGTCAGAGATGTATATAGGTAAGGTCTCTGCATATACTGTCATTCTGTTATCTAAAACCAAAGGGAAAGACCTCAGGGTAAAGGAATCTCAGTGGCTGGTAAAAGAATCAGCGAGACCTTCCCCTGGCTTTTCCTTTATAAAGGTATTAAAATTATAGCTCAATGGAAGTTCTTAGTGATGTGTAGGCGTTTGATGTTTTGCCTCCTCACATTGCACATTGGAATAGTAAATGTAAGGATTTGGTTTTTTATAGCACAACATGGTTGATTAGGGGAACTAAGTAGTTGCCGTAATATTGCATTTTTAAAATAAATTTTTTTTTCTTGATTATCAAATATTTTCTCATTTTTTTAATTGCAGATATTGTTTTTCTAAACTAATTTAATTTATAGATAATTTATATTCCAGTTGTTCTTGTAATAAATTTTAATTGTTTAAATTACTTTAAATGTTAAAGTAATAGCGTAGGAAATTATGTGACAGTAAAAACATTTTGTTCTTTTAAGAAAATTTACAGGTTAAATCTTACTTTACAATTAAGTTAATGTGTTAATGTTATTTTTCTGGAACACTTTCCCCTTTACTATTGCATGTACATCATTCTGATGTTTAAATAACTTCATTGTTTTAATTCCAATTATAAAGTATTTCAATTCTTTAGATACTTCAGTCAGGAATCTCAATATAACTAAGTTTTTACATTATTTTCCTCAGTTGAAATGGTTGAAACATTTACATATTCTAAAATAATTTTGTATTCTCAAAATTGATCATAAAAGAATACATTCTTTTAATTGGTAATTTATTTTAATTTCATTATAATTAACATGTATTTAAATGTTATAGGTAACAAATGTGACTTGGAGACATTAAGGGAAGTAGAATTTGCTGAAGCTGAAGCGATGTGTGAATATATTCCTGAAGTAATGTACGTGATGGAAGCTTCGGCAAAGGAAAACACCAATGTTGAGCATGCGTTCATGTGTCTTGCTACTGAACTTAAGGTACAAATTGTCTCAATTTTATTTTTATGCTAAATTTTCATTTGTATAGTTTATTATTTTAATATAATTAAATGTCACATCTATGATATCCTTTTAATATATGGCAATAAGCTATAACTTGAAATATAAAGGCTATAGAAAACTGCAAAATATAACTGTAGTGCAGATTGTAGTAATCTTAGTAAATAGAAACAATTTTGTAAAGCAATATTCCATGACAAAAGTATGTTAAGGCAAACATGTAATGTTTACTATGTGAAACACTAGAGGTAGAAACATACAACTTCTCTTCTTCTTCTTCCAATGGCTCTCACTTGGCTTATGCCATTCAAGATCTTCCCAATATGCCTCCCAATATGAAGGAAGTCCCTTTGTGTTGTCTTTCCTTATCTATTCCACTGCAGACCAGTAGGCGGTCCTTGTCCATAATAGATGTTTGGCACTTACTGTGCACCTGTTGGGTTCTAATATTTTCATTCTGCTTAGATGTCTGACAAAACAGCCATGTCATGTGGCCAGTCTGAAGTTAGCAACAGATGTTTTTCTCCGCAGAGTTCTATTTGCCTCAAACCCTTTATAGAACTTGTCCTTCAATCTTTCCTCCATTATATTCCTAAAACCTTGTTGGTAGGATGTTTCTATAATTTTTATTCTTGCTTGGAGTGATAAAACTTTTGATGGTTTCTGAACAATCTTAGTTCCTCTCTTTGCAATTTCATCTACGCCCCCATTCCCCTGTATTCCCATATGAGGCAGGATCCACTGGGTTACAATATTGATTACATTATTTCATACAATTGTATAATGTTTTTTTATATTCTTTACATTTGCACTACCTGTATTATCATTATTAGCCATTGCTTGTAATGAGGATTTAGAGTCAACCAATAAAACAATATTGTTACTAAGCCATGGTCTTAAAATCAGCTGTTGAATAGCCTCATTAATTGCAAACAGTCTGCCTCAACATTATTTGAATACAAAATAGTGTGAGATGTGACAAAGTTGATAACATCTGCAGCATACTTTACGCTGTATGTAACACCTGGGTAGTGCTAAATGATCGAGAATGCTGACAAAAGCCTCCCAAAAAAAACATAAAATTGAATACACCAGAATATCTCAAGTGGACTCACATTAAGGGTATATGGTTTCCTAAATATAAATATTGTACATGCTCTTGCAAGTAATATAGATTCTTGTGTTTTAATTATTCGAGTAATGTTCGCTAGATTTTTAATGCTATTTTTTTTTAAATTTTACAGACATGCAAGAGCAATGGCATGTCTATGGGAAGGGTATGGTCTGCTCCAGGCCCCATGTTGCACATAGGCCAACTGGATGGTAATTTTTAAAAAAACAAATTCACATTATTTGACACATCAACTATAGATCTCCAGTTCAGACCGACGACTTACCATAGTTGTTATAAATTCTTGTCCAAATTTTGACATTCGCTTTAAATGAACAAACTGCTATCCAATTTTAAGAAAATTTGAATACATTTCTTCTCAAAAAAATCTTCATCGAAGATTATTATTTTTACAAAATATATCTCCTTTTTAAAATGTGTGTTTTGTATAAAACAACGGCTTACATGTAGCGTATGTATATACAAAAAGCAGTACTAAATTATGTGATGTAATAACTATCTAATACTAATTATTTGTATTTTTATAGGTGATTTGTTTTATTAAGGGTTATTATTAATAGGCCCCTCTATATTTACTGCTCCAGGTCTCGGCCCCTCTATATTTACTACTCCAGGCCTCATTTTTTAAGGTAGGCTACTGTGCGAAAGGCCCCTACTAAATGTGCTAAAACCCTAGACCCTTTTAAGAGTTTAAAGTTTTGGGGGCTGTCACACAAACTTTGACTTGGTCAGAAAACAAGGCCACCTTTTGCAACAAATAAGATTGCCTTGCTTTACTTGTTTGAATCAGCAGTTTTTCATTTTGTAACTCCCTTATGGAAGAAACAGGGCATGATTCACAACCTTTTCTAGGATTGTGTATAAATAATGGCGATACTTTTGAGTTAACATCTTCTGAGTATAACAATTAAAAATTTCAAAAGTAGTTTAGCTGGTCTTGATACTATATTTTACTAAACATCATTAGTTTTACTAGTCATGTTCTGCGAAGCTGGACAGTGCCTTTTACCTCCAAAATGTAAACATTTGCTGTTGTTCCACAAATTTTTAACCCCAAATAATGTGTCAGGCGTTAAGGGTGAGAACTTACGCCCATGAATCACTTACAAACTCTTCCAACTCCCAGTGTCCTGTGGACGATATTAACTCAACTGGATGAGTATCAGTCTATGCACATTATACTGTGTGCAGGCTTCAACGCCTATGCAACTGGGGACACTTCTGGTCTAAGGGCCGAAGGGGTTGGGAAACTAGAGACCACGCATACTTCTTGCAGAGCAAACTCACATCTGCATCCCAGATCAGAGGATGTCAAGCTCTGACCCTTTCAGCACACCCAAAGTGCAACAGTTCTGTCCAGTCAAAATTCCTTTGTACAAGTCCAAGTTTACATACGTAAAAGAATTATGTTTGTTGATGTGGATCAGTATATATGGGTTAGGGTGTGTATTGGGGAATTGAGTGTTGTGATTTTGCTACACAACAATGCTTGTACTTAAATCGCCCTTCTGATCCTAGAAATAATGTATTGGTTGCTATTATCACATCTTCCGTAAAATCCAAATTTGAGGCTTATGATTTTAATTTGTTTCGTTCACTCATAGAGGTATTGTCTGTAAAGAAGTTCTGTGGGATCGAGTATGTCAAAGAATTTGTAAGAAAATTACTCAAACGAGAAGACTAAGATTTCTTTAAATCTGGTATAAAAAAACCTATTTATAATTGGAATAAGTTTTAAAAGTTTGTACTGTTTATGTTAAAAAGTTTTTTTTTCCTGGCGATAAACCAATTGTGGTTATCATTGCCAAACAAAACCTAACACAGAATGCAATATTTTAAATTTAAAAAAATAAATTTAAATACAACAAAAATTACAAAACAAAAAACAACAAATCTATAACAATAAATTTATTGTTGTTTTTTGTTATTTATTGTTATGTTGTTTTTTGTTTTGTAATTTTTGTTGTATTTAAATTTATTTGGTTTTATTTAAAATATTGCGTTCCGTGTTAGATTTTGTTTGGTGATGATAACCACAATTGGTTTTTCACCAGGAAAAAAAAACTTTTTAACATAAACAGTACAAACGTTAAAAATTATTCCAATGATAAGTAGGCTATGTTAAAAAGTAACGAGAGTGGAAGTTTTTAAAAATACTTATTTTTTTACATCATTGAGGGCGCAACCATCTTGGAAATTTCGGATAAGAAATTTTGAGTATTCTAAGTTATCTTTCTTCAAGTAAAACACATAAAACCTGGTTGACTGTAAATATTACAGAAGTTATATTTTCTTCAGTAGAATTGCTTTCATTGACAAAAGTCTTTAATTAAAAAAGCGCCTGTCAGAACTTTGGTTTTTAAAACATCAACAGCAATATAATTCGCAGACATTTTTTCCCCACATAAACTAAGTTGGCAAATGTCTTAACGTTTCTTGAACTTATGGAACTATCCGTTGCTAGCAATAAAATCCTTTCCATCTTTGTGTAGAAGTACAGCAAGAAATTTGGCTTTTTCTTCCATAACTAGTCAGCTCAATAGTACACCTTTATATCTCTGTTGAGTGAATCCAAAAACAGTGCTTCATTAACTTCTTCATGTTCTGGAATTTTCATTGTTTTCTGGTTCGGAATTTTAGTTGAATGTTCCATTAGTTTGTCTTTATACTTGGACCATTCACTCTCAGGGCATATGCCAACATTAAAATCTGCAGCAACTCTTTTTTAATATAGCCTCACTCTTGAGACTTCTTACTGCTTCGAGTTTATCTTTTCCACAACTTTAAATTTTCTTTTCAAAGACATGGTAAAAACAAGCTAAACCTATGTTAACAGTAACTAATGTGTTAACCGTCACTACACTACTTAACAGACAAGAGAATGCCATCGTAGGTGCTATAAGCAGTAACTGGAGTAAACGACTAATAGACAAAACTAAAAAAATCCCCGCCTTCCCTTTTCACGCAGGATGTTTACCACATTAGTATGATTTGGCCGGCCTAGCAGCGGGTGCTTCTGACATATTCACGAAAATTATCTATACATTTACCAGAGATAATATTGATTGTTGCTTGATAGGGTTTAATGTTACTTTAGAGTATGACCTGTTTCTTTGGTTAGCAAAAGGTGTAATATTTAATAGAGTGTATGTGTTTTTTGAATGTTTGTTGAAATCTACAATGTGTTGCCCAATGTAAAATTTGTTATCATTTTAGTTTTAATTCTTGTTTATTTGAGCCCTAAAATTAAGTATTAAATAAATGAGAAAATTGGTTGAAAATTTAGACAAATATATTTATTTTAATATTGCAACATTTCGACAACTAGTTTATTGCCCTTATCGTTGCCCTGTTGTGCAATATAAAACAAGGACAAGGGTAACAAACTAGTTGCCAAACCTTGTGTCATTAAAATAAATATATTTAAATCGATTTTCATTTATTTTCCTCATTTTAATTTTAGTTTTAAATGCAATACTATTAACATGTGGAAACCTATTTGAAGATTTGTTTGTATATGTAAATATGAGAAATTTCTTATTCCTCTTTTGTGTTGTTTTTATTATTATGTTTTTTTTTGTATTTTGAGTCAAAGTTTATTGTGTTATTCTATTTTTGTGTGCTGACTATTTAATGAATTGATTCCATTGTTGGTGGTTGTTAGCCTTTCCAGCATGGAAGCTGGCATAAATGGAGGATTTTTAATGTTGTAATTGGTCGGTTCTCTAAAGATGTTGAAAGTGTACTTTTCTGTAGAGCTTTTTCTTATTGCGAGGTTAATGGAATTTAACACTTGATCTGTTTTAGATCTGGGAGGAAGTGAAGCTTTGGTTGTACTCTAAGTGCTACAGGAAGTTTGTGCATTGACAGAGACTGCCACTTTCTGCGTTGGGTGTGATGTGTCTTTACCAGTAAAAGATTTTGTGTATGTTGTGTTGTTTGAGAGGATTTGTTTGTTTTCAGTATTCTGTGGAAATATTTTATTAAGAATGTTGCAAATTGCACTTCCCATAGATTGAGTGATATTTTGGACAAAAAATAGTGTAAACTTTGACTGAAATACTTACGTCTCAAAAACTAAAGTGTAAATTTGCAAATAGCTGCTAAAATACATAATAAGTAAAGATTATGTTTTAGGAAATCTATTTTTTAAATGATTTTTTTATGTTATGTTTCAGCGTCGGCATGATCACAATGCATACGCTGAGAACTCTTCTGGCGAATCTGTGAGGTTAGGTGAGAGTCGAGCAATACAGCGGTGTTCTGGCTGTAACTCATTTTAACTCCTGATTCTTAATTTATTTGTCACAATTTTAACCAAAGTTTCACCTTAAGTGCCTTTAGTCACTTGTTATTAATAGCACTATTTAAGCTATTGACACCAACCTGTGTTGTTAAAAGTTGTTTATTACTCAGAGTAGCTATGCTATCATTATGGCAACTGTCAGTGTTAAACTGAAGTTTTTATTTTTTTTAACACATATGAAAGTATAATATTGTTATAATGTTCATAAGTCTGAGTACTATGTACCTAGGATTTATGTCCATAGACCTTATGTACCTAGGATTTATGTCCATAGACCTTATGTACCGGTGAATTCTACTCAAGTTCTTTTACTCCTTTATGTATAAAATATATATTTAAACCGGAGGCTTGAAAAATCTCAAACTATAAAATATATTATTAAATAATATTATCTAGAATTATAACTAAATATTATGCTTCAAATCAGCTTAAGTAAATGCTTTTTGTGCGAGTAACTGTAGTATATTCTGTTACACATATTTATATTCAAGTAATGTATTATGTTATATTGCTATTGTCTTCTTTTAGATCTAACATTTTACTTGTCATAAAATACAACTGCCACATGTCATAATATTACTTTGCATATAAAGTTTAATAATAGCGTTAAAATTCTAATGTTTTTTAACTTCATTTTGATATTACAATTTATGAAGTAGCAAGAATTAAGGTTTTATATTAATTTTAACAAAGTTCAGCTATTTGTATTTAAAATTAGAATTTTCCCTACATAAAAACCATATTAAAAAAATTAAGATTTATTTAAAAAAATAAAACATTTGGTGATTGCTACAAAAGAATTAGGTTATATATATATATATATATATATATATATATATATATATATATATATATATATATATGCCTTCAGTCTAAATTTACCTTACAGTCAGAAGGCAAAGATGTATCAACACTTTAACACAGAAGGGAAACTCAAACCAATATGAATTTATAGTGAGAATACACATAGATACATACATAAAGCATACACCTGTGAACCCTAAATAGGTTCACATTTACACCTTGTGCACATTTAGAAATTTTATCAAAACTCATCTCGCCAAGTTCGGTTTATATATTTCACAAAATTCAGTACAAATATCAAACCTAGAACTAAAATTTCCATTATGAGGTTTTTCATCATTTTTTGCATCTTTATGTTTCTAATACTTGTAAACAATGTTTTGGTTATATATGACTTTAGGCAAAATTTAAAACCTCCCTTAAAGTTTGATTAACCTTCGGAAAGATTTTGATTATTCCTAGGTTGTAACGGGCCAGCCCCGTTAGTATTAAAAATGTGTGTTAATTACTAATTAACATATTAATTAATTACTTACCCTGGGCTCTAGTTCTAATGTCATAACCCAGGCAATTACTGTCTGTCTATGACGCTCTTCTATCTTGAAGCTAGAACTAGGTTACTTGGGAAATGAAAATTTAAAGCTTTAAAGTACAAAGTTAGATAATTTATTAATCAATGACAAATTACAATAGAACAAAAGACACCAATGTGTCGAGTAATTATCTTTTAATTACTGCTAACTATAACATACATTTTAATTACTTATTAACCTTTAAAATTTTATATGTATCGAGAAGATAGTAACTTAAGTTTTCCAATTTAAGTTTGAAATGAATATTCAAAGGACAATTTCTACCGTTCATGTGTTAATCTTTTATTATTTAAAATTCTCAAGTTAGTTAACATTAAAATACATTTTCTTTATTATTATCTAAAACGTACCTGGTTGTGCACATTACTTGTTAAACACTTTAACACATATTAAACATTGCCCATGGCTTTTGGAATCACTAATCACTGCACATCGATTCTGGAATCAGCGCTCTTATACAAAAATGATATAAACTTTTACTTATTGGAAACACATAAATAATCGATTCTGAGTTCTTCTTTTGTTGCGTTTATAAAATTTGGTACCGGCCTTGACATCTTAAATTTTGAATACTGGAAGCTTACAAATTTCTAGGTTACGTTTCGAAAGTGCCATCACGTCCGTCTCGTTCGGAGACTTTTTGAGAAGTGGGGTCGTTCCAAGGACGCGCTAACTGAAATTTCCCACCCTTACTTATTATTTTGAATATTCTGATTGGTTCAGAAGTATCTCCTCATGCTTACGTCACATGGCGTGGGGTGGTTAATTACCTTTAAGTTACTAACTCGTACGATATTTTTCTATTTCGCCCGCTAGGAGCGCTCACTACCTACGCTAGCTTCACAATGTGCACCAATAAAACAAAAATTTTCTTTTATATTAAATAAAAATTAAATATATAAATGAATTTATATGTAACGCCTTATTTTTAAGAGTGTTACGAGGTACCCAGACGTTTAGTTGAATAAATAGATGTATTAATTCTCTTTTACTGACCGACTTCCTGACAAAAGCATTGTTCATAATTTATGGGTCAATATAAAAATTCAGTATGTACGAGTATAAAATTAAATTATAAGACTTTGTTCTAAGTATTGGAAATAATGCAGGCTTCCTCATTACAATGTAAATAACAAGAAGAAAAACTTTTAAATATATGAAATTAATTAGTAAACAAATGGAAAAATTAACATTAGGAAATAATTTAAAAAATGCCAGACATAGGGATATAAAAATCATAAATTTAATTGTGGAACAATATTTTACTTGAAAAAACTTGTGAACAGTAACAGTCCGCTAATTCAGCAATTCGGGACTCTAATAGTAACAAATTATTAAAAATCCCGGACTACCAACAGTCAGTTAATACATCCACAATTCAACTGTCTTTGCTTTATGATCTTGATCTATGAATCAATTGTCGGATCATGAACTTGAGATTATCTGTTCTTCAATTGTAATTCCTAACTCTTTGATTAGCATTCACGTACCAGTACGTGAGATCAAACAACAGGTAGCGGGAGCATTCTCGTACATGTACGTTCTACCATTTCTCTCAGATTAGCATTGCTGTACGTTTACAATTTGTTTATCTGTGTATTGTGCTGTATTCTAGGTTAAACATTTGAAATTATCTGGACAGTAAATATTACACAGAGTACATAGTCACCATTCTTTTGTGTCCAAAGTCTATGGGTTTTCAAATATATATACAGATAGTTTTGAAGTTTGAGAGGTATTTTACAATGAATAGGCGATTGAATAATGAAGAAGTTCTTTTGTGTCCCAAGTCTATAGTTTTCCCCAGGTGTTTACAGAATGTTTTGAAGTTTTGTGCGGGTATTTTACAGTGAAAAAGTATTTTACAAAAAAAAAGAATTACAGATAATTTTTAGCAAAGAAATTGTCAGTAAACATAAGGTAAAGTTTGATGAACATGAAAAAATAAGTAAATTAAAAAAATATTAATAAATAATATTACTGTAATTAAAAAAATTAGTGAAGAATAATAAATAATATTAGAAAAAAAAATAAAAATCTTTAAAAAATACGTTGTTCACAGGGGCCATATCAGGGCAGGCACATGTTGCTAATGAAAGGATTAATATACTCATCTTCACTTCTGTAAGGAACATTTTTGTAAATTATGAAATTAATCAATGAAAAAAATGTTTCTGTTTTTAAAAATTTTCAGTTAAAGATTAAAATTGAAACATATTTGTTCTAAACCATTACTAAAACTTACTTGTATGACTTTACCAGAGTGGTTGTTAGGTTGATGTGACAATGAACCACAATTATTTTTTTTATAAGAGTTTTAATCGTTCAATAAAAACAATACAACTGGTACATAGTCACATTGACAGAAGTTCTAGGCAATGATAGAAATTAGATGAAATGACAAATAGGTGTTACCCTTGTCATTGGCGACCAGACTTGATCTCTGCTGACCACTAACTTTTTATTTTATACCCTACTCTCAGAGATGTGAGAGTTTTGAAAGTCCGGGTATAATAGGCTTTTGCTATTACAAATAGAGAGAAATAAACCTGCTACAGTATTGTAATCTTTATAGTTCTGATCTGGATAGAAGAACTGAGAAGGGTTTATGTTATGTTTTCTAAAGCAATTTGGTTGTTCACCACCCGTCTGTCCTCAGTACAGCCATAAGTTAACAAGAAGTCCCTCTATCTGATTTGTAGCACGTAACCAATAATGATGTTAATGCATCAGAGTTTTATAGGTACAGTTTGGTAACATAACACTATCCCAAAACTAAATCTACGTTTAGGCCAAACCTCTAATTTTGTCATCAATTAAACTCAAAGGCGATATTCATACTGTTTGTACAGATATCTGTTTGTGTGGATATTGAAATTGATCAGTCGCGTTTTGATGCGAAATTTTCACATTGTATTTTTTCATAGCGTCAAATCTTGTATTAATATTTAATTTTGTTCTTTCTATTTCGTTTTTTGTATGTACAAGTTACTCTCATGGTTATCCAATAAAAACACACTCACTTCACCTTTTTCATTAGTGAATCAAAAATGATGGTGGCGGTGGATCTTTTAGGCGTATTGTCCATTAAATTGAAATATTGTGTAGACCTCCCAAACTGTTGTTAAATTAAAACCATCACGAACGATATTCTTCCAGTCATAACTAACTCTGTGAATGATATTATATATGTATGCAATAAACCTTTGTTAATAACTTTGCAAAACAATATTAAGTATATGACCTTTTTTATTTTTAGAAAAACAATAAAACTTTGTAATTTATTTCTTTGTAATTTTAAAAAGTGTGTTATTGACTAAAGGTAAATTTATAATAATTTTTTGAAATTTAATGCAGCAATAAAAATATGACAATATTTTATAAAATATGGTATTAAAATTTTGTATAATACGAATAAAAATACTAATTTTAATTATAAGCCATTGCTTTTATGGGTCACATTTTTATTATTATTAAGATAATATTTTGATGTTGTTTGTAACTTTATTGTTAACTTCCTGCATCTTCAAATGTTGCTGTATTGTAACTATTAAGAGTGCATGTAAATATTAAAGTAGTATGTAATACTTGATTAACACATAACATCACGTAAATATGTGAACTATATATTCCAGATTTGTATATAATGATTATTTATAAAGTTGCTTGTTGTTATCTTGAATTCACTGAATAAATCACAAGTAAATATTGAGCAACTGAGTGAAATCTGTTAACTTTAGGGAATTGTCCATTCTAATGGTATCGAGTAATCGTCGATACTCAATTCTGCATTGATTAAATCTGCGCGGTGTAATTTATTGGAAACAAAATTATTTATCAACTATATCTTATTTATCTATCACTTGTGTTACAAAATTAAACGATTAAAGCAAATGCCGGTTTGAGATAACGAAAATATTATTATTATTAATTATCCAGCAATGAAAAGGATCTGAAGAATTTCAGGCCTGTTTGTTTGTAACTTTTAACCGATATGTTTGTCATATGTTCTGAAATTCCTATTCATAAATCAAGGATGAACGTTTTCTGTAGCCTGTTATGTTAAAACCAAACTTTCAATAAAATTCTCCATAATACCTGAGATGTGAACTAAATTTGTTATTAGGGAATATTATGTAGGCCTATTTAACTTAAAAGAATCTAGAATCGACTTAAGAATCGGAAGAAATTTTAGAATCAGAAGAAGTTTTAAAAATTGGCCCATTCCTAGTTGACTTACTTCCTGACGCATTTTGAAACAATCGTTTTACTGACAAAGGTTTCATAGGTAGCGAGTTGGCATCGTTAATGAAATGTTTCTTTCAAAATGCATCAGCAAGTATGTTGACAGTTTTCTCTCAGTTAATCAATATCTACGTAATTTATTCTTGCAAAATGGTGTATTTGGTTCAATGCAATGAAGTTTGGACACCTTCAGGGTAATAATAGTTTTACAAAAATAACATAAACATCCCAATTAAGTTTAAGTGTCAAAGTATAAATTGAATTTGTAAACAAGATGTATTTTGTACAGTAGTTGCTATGAGACTCTGAATAATTAGTTTTTCATGCATTTATAAAAGGTAAATTTTTCATTAGTTACAAATCATAGTTTTGAATGAACAACCCTTTTTACTCACATTCTAAGTAAATATGCAGCTGAATAAGCCAATTTATGTATTGAACATTTATCGCACTTATATATATTTTAATTTAAAAATGAGAAATTTATTTCATAACTTTTAGCAGAGATACTATATTTAACAGTTTTCTACAACTCATTTATTTATAACAATCTGCACCTTTGTAACTAATATTATTGGTTTTTGTTTATGATTTAGTCAATCATTGTTTTTGATGCATTTGTCAACAAACACCTAGAAAAAAAGTTGTTTGAAAATTTACTAATGATTAAGATTCTACTACAGTGTAACCCCTCAAATCCGAACTAATTGGGGATATAGTCTGTTGGGATTTGGAGGAGTTCAGATTTGCCGAAAACGTTCGGATTTTGGATTTGCTGTGTATTTTGCATTCAACAAAAGTGCGGTTTTTTATTAAGGAACAATATTAGAGCATTCATTACATATTACTATATAAAAAATTGATCAGTTTTGCAGTGCTACAAGTGGAAAAGTCTTTGGATTAACGCCATTGCACTAAAGTTTCTGTGAATGAAACAATTGACGAGACTGTATTTTTTATGGTTTACACAAAAGAGACAGAAAGGAGTTCCTATTAGTGGCCCATTAATACAAGAAAAGGCACAACAGTTAAACAAATTAATGAACGGTGATTTGGAATTTACTGCTAGCAATAGATGGTTGGATAGATGGAAGAGAAGGCACGGAATTAGACAACAAACGGTAAGCGGGGGGAAGTTATCAGCTGATAATCTTGCTACAAAAAAATATTTAGAGTTCGCAGATTTGATTTCATCTGAAAATTACTCACCCCAGCAAGTGTATTAAGCGGACGGGACGGGATTGAATTTAAAAGCCCTTCCCACTAAAAGTCTTGCTTCTAGAGAGGATTTTTTTCCGTCATACTTTAAAACGAGCAAACAGTGTCTCACAGTTTTAGCCTGCAGGAACAAATAAGCTACCATTAATGGTGATTGGAAAATCCGCCAAGCCATGAACCCTTAAAAATATGAACTTTAATGCTCTCCCTATTCATTACAGAAATCAGTATAAGGCGTGGATGACTGGTAATATTTTCAAGGAGTGGTTCAAAAATGAATTTGTCCCTTCAGTAACAAAATTTAATGAAAAAAATGGACTGCTATCAAAAGCTTTACTTATGATATACAATGCAACCTTCACATCCTTCAGACATGCAGTTGGTATGTAAAGACATAAAAGCAATTTTGCTTCCACCTAACGTGACATCGTTGCTTCAGCCTGTGGATCAAGGTGTGCTGCAGAACATAAATACTGAGAAAGATTAGTTCTCTTTCTATTCCAGAAAAACTTAAAGACGATTACAATAAAGGATGTAATTTACTGGGTATCTGAATCCTGGAATAATATCAGGAACACTTTACTGCAGAAATCTTGGAGGAAGCTCTGGTCTAGCCTTGAATTTGTGGAAACCCCACTTAGAACACAGGATGATAAACTGAGCTCATTCAGAGTACTAGGATGTGAAGATGCTGAAGAAGTTGCCTGGAAGAGTGGACACTACTAGATAACAATGAACACGATGACAGTGAAGCAGATAGCGATAGCGAGGAAAAAGATGCCTCTACGAATGCTGTTACTCATGCCGACGCTCTCGACATTGCGTTGTATTACGTAGAACAACAGCACCTGCAACACCCAATGATGCTACGCTAATGCAACGGTGGCGCAACATCGTATTCTCGGGAAGGTTTACGTCTCTTCCCCAGATGAAGATTACTGATTTTAAGTGAAAAATATGGATAAGTATTTGTGTCTTTTCTAAGTGAAACATATAGTATAGTGTTTGTTTTTTTAATTTTAATTTTACTGTCAATAAATTCTATTCTAATGAAGTGATACAGTAGTACAGTATAGATCTTCGTATTATATGATGTTTTTAGAGTGTTAATTCCAATATATTACACATCTCAGTCAGGGGTTCGGATTTGAGGGGTACCTTTATATACCTATATAAAGGTATATAAGATGTACCTTTATACGATTCTAAATATAATACCCATTTCTTAAATCATTGCAATTTCATTGATTTAAGAAAGAATTTACACCATAAATTTGAAAAAAACTAAAAAGTTATTTTAGCTGAAGTATTTGTTACTTCCTTCATCAGAATCATTTTTAAAAAATATGTAGCTTAAAAAATTTAAAGTAATAGTTTATTTCCCCTCATTAAATCATTTCTTCTCTTTAAAATTTGTTTTGGTTACATAATAATCTTTAATAGTTTAATATATATAATAATTTGTTATTTATAATTATGCTACAAACAGTTTTGAAGGAAGTTTGAACAACAATAATGGGGTTATTCTAATTATTAGCTTTATGCTAGTAGATTTGTGATATAAATACTGTACGTATTTTTAACGCTTTGATAGCATTTGTTATTATAATTTTTACAAATTTTGATAAGGTGATACAGGGTGTCACTATATATTTAATTTAGCTGACAATTCAATCATATATATATATATATATATATATATATATATATATATATATATATATATATATATATATATATATTGATTTTTTGGACTAGGAGACTGACAGACTTACCTTGGTAAGAGTCCACTCTGTAGTCTTGAAATAGAAACACTTAAAAGCACTTAAACAATGATATATTTCAACCACACGGTGGTCTTTGTCAATCGAAGAGAAAACAAAAAAAGAAATATGAGAGAATGAAATAAAATAATTGTAATCACCATCATTGTTTAAGTGCTTTTATGTGTTTCTATTTCAAGACTACAGAGTGGACTCTTACCAAGGTAAGTCTGTCAGTCTCCTAGTCCAAAAAATCTAAATAATCTTTACCAACCAAAACTAACCTATATATATATATATATATATATATATGATTACAACTTATATTTATTTTATTTCATTCTCTCATATTTCTTTTTGTGTTTTCTCTTCGATTGATAAAGACCACTGTGTGGTTGAAATATATCATTGTTTAAGTGCTTTTATGTGTTTCTATTTCAAGACTACAGTGTGGACTCTTACCAAGGTAAGTCTGTCAGTCTCCTAGTCCAAAAAATCTATATATATATATATATATATATATATGTTGATATGTTTTCTTGAATATATTTAATAAATTAAAAATATTCAAAAACAAGAATACTTTTTAATACAGGGTGCGGCAGTGAAACGGGAAGATTTGAATAACTTGCAAAAAAATAAGTTATGGGTATTCATTTCATTTATTAACCGAAATTCATAGCATACTAGTGGAAATTAGTGTTACAATTAAAATATTTCACTTACGTATTATTTTTTGAAAATGGTGCTAGCAAGATGTCTCCCTCGGTTTTCTATGCATTCTTGAAGTCTGGCGCAAAAGCTGGCCATAACTGTGCGTAGCATATCCAACGGAATTCTGTCTATCTCTTGCTGAATACGCTCCTTCAACTCGTTCTTAGTTCTCGGTTGGTTACCCAAATAAACTTTTGATTTTAAGTACCCCCAAAGAAAAAAGTCAGGTGCTGTTAAGTCTGGTGAACGAGCAGGCCAAGGGATATCACCATTTCTGCTAATCACACGACCGGGAAATGCAGGCCTCAACAAATCTAAAGCGATTTTAGCGGTATGACTAGTAGCACCGTCTTGCTGAAACAAAGTGTCTTCATCCACGTATTCATCAAGTGCGGGTAGTGCAAAAGTTACTAACATGTCCGCATAACGTTGAGAGTTTACTGTCACGCTGTTACCGTTTTCACTTTCGAAAAAGAAAGGTCCAATTATTCCTCGAGATGACATAGCGCACCACACAGTAACTTTTTCTGAGTGGAGAGGTTGTTCATGAAGGTTTGTACATTTATTATTCATTATGTATTAAAAGTATTCTTGTTTTTGAAATATTTTTAATTTATTTATTTTATATATATATATATATATATATATATATATATATATATATATATATATATATATATTAATGGTTTTCCCATATATATATTAATGGTTTTTCCAGGGTTAAATATTTGTTTGTACAATAACTGTTTTCAGTTTGGAGACAGAGATCAAGCCCTGTTGTCAAGCGTTCAAATAGTCAAACATTGTAATTTTAACTGAATTACAGTATGTCACAGTGTATTTACCAAAAAGTAGCTTTTAGCATTAAATATTTTCATAGTTAAGTAGTCAGAAGCGCATAATTTCTTTCATTAGAATTACTTCCATGATAAGTTAAAATTAAATAATGTTTTCTTTATCAGTATATTATTCTGATAATACTTTTAGAAGTACTTAATTCCAATATTCTTGGTTCACTTATCCCTAACTGAAATTAGTAATAATTTTACATCACTCTAATCTTAGTTTACATTTGAATCTAACTAGTTATAAAGTATCTTTATATTACACAATACATTACATTTAACAACAAAATCAAGTTGTCCTATAGAAACGTTTTGTAAAATATAAAGTTTTGTGAAAGTTTAGAAGATTAAAAAAATATCAGTTTATAGAAACAATTTTTTTAACAATTAATCTAAACAAAAAAAAATTGTAATGTCAATTCCTACTAAAGTCAAATAAAAATTTTTTATTTACTTTTTATTAAATAATTACAATTAATATAAATAAAGTAACATAACCTATACCTTATAACAGCTAATCTACAACATAACCTATAACATAAAATCAGCTGTTTTATGAAATCATATGTTATCACTTACTTTCAGCCAAATGGGACAAAATAACTATATTGCATATCTTGCCCCTTTTGTGAAAGGTTTTCTCACAATTAAAACTAAAATTAATAATGTTATTAAGTTTGATTAATGAAATAATATTTGAATACATTATATTAATATCAATTGTCATCCACTACAAGTTTAAAAAGATGTATTTGAACTTGAGTGAATGAATAAAAAGTATTTTATTAACAAATAAAAATTTGAATATTATATATATAAAACTGTATAAAACTACTGTGGCATAATGTTTAACTAAATTAATGTAACCTCTATATCACAAATGACTTTTTTCTTTTATTTAAAACTTTATGTATTTTTGGATTGCATAGCAATCATCCTAAAAGGTAATTTACCTGTATTTTTATTGTAAATTATCTCTGAGGATGATTGCTATGCAATCGAAATGTACATAAGGTTTTAAATAAAAGGAAAAAGTCATTTGTGGTATAGAGGTTACATTAATTTATGTTAAAGATATATATATATATATATATAATTCTTGTATTTGTATTTTGACTTTTGTTCTTTATATATATATATATATATATATATATATATATATATATATATATATATATATATATATATATATATATATATATATGGACTAATAGAAGGAATTGAAAAAATGTATTCTTGTTGACAGCACAGAGTAGAACATAACTTATAAAAATAAGATATTTATATGCAACTATGGTATTTCACTAAAATAACATTAACATATCTGAAAGCTCCTATAACAAATAATTGAATCTCGCATACTTATGTAGGAATGCAACTCCCTTCACTGCCTGTACTATAGAAACTAGCAATGGTAGCTATTGTTATTGTTAACCACTTAGATTCAGAAGGGTCTTGTTTGTACTAAAGCCACAGTACAATATATTGTTTGTAATATTTATAGTGAACTATTGTTCATTCAATAAACTTAGTGTTTAACCATTTGTTAGTCAGTGTATCTATAATAACATTAGTTGGAATTCTGTTTTACGTCATTGAAAAAAGTTTCATTTTTTTAAATGAAAATGATAGATTTCATTGCAGAAGAAACGGCAGATAAATTGATAGTCATTACATCTGTAAACCAATTACAATTATAAAATAATTAGTGTTTTTTGCCACTTTTATTAAGAAAATATATTTGATTGAAAGTAAACCCATAGTGTGTGACAAGGTAATTGATTACACAAATTGAAAATCTCTTGTAATTGCGGAATACTTTTAAGCCTGGAATGTTATAACCTGTGATATTGTTTAAAATTTTCAACTTGTTGAAGATGAACCCGTTTTCCATTTCATTACTGAGAATAAATTTAATTAGTAATGAGTCCAGTTAGATTAAGGAAATGGTAATAATAACAAATAAATATAAATGTTTGGCATCAGGAGGTGTATGCTGGCGTATCACTCAAAATGTGTCTATAAATTACATAATTTTCTTTTTAATTAAAAATTTCTATTTAGCCAAATGATTGTTCATTGTATTCTTAAATCATTATATAAATTTTATTTTAAGTTTTAAAGATTAAACATATTGTTGCGGATATTCTATCTTAATTATGTTAGACTAACGAATGGTTTGTATTTTTGTTTTTGGAGATTGTTATAATTTTAGCTGCTTTAAAAAAAAAATATTGTAGTACAAAAGGTCACACCATGGTAATTTCTTAGGCTATAGTTAGATTAGAGCAGATTTGTCTTTCAAGTTTGTGTTATCTCGACCCTGTTCACTACAGCAAATGTGATAATAAGGTAAAGATGTGTTATCTATTTTAGTAATAGTAAAGATATACGCTATTCTTTAAATACTCAATATATTAGCTTATATTATATTCAATGTACCACAAGTTAAACATAATAGTATTATTAATTGCTGCTAATGTCTAAGTTTATTTCTATATTTATAATATATTTATTTGAGCATTATTGTATAAGTAGTATTAATGCTATTAAAACAATTTTCCACCAGATAAATTTACGATGAAGATGTCAAACTTTTACACTTTTGGTTTTGCTTTTAGAGTGCCATGTTTTAGTGCTAATAATTACTTTAGAAAAATGTTTCATAATTAAATTAATAGTTATTAGTCATGAGTTGGAGTTATAAGGTTTAAATTGTAATTATAAAATAATTTAGCACTGGTAAAATACTCTTCTGGAAAATAATTATTTTAATTTGTCTAGCATATCTTCGAATTCAATATATTCTTCTCATTTATGTACCTAATATTTTAAGTAATAATTCTCTATTTTGTAAGAATACTGAAAATAAATAATTTATAAGTAGTATTTATTGAGCATTCTCAAATGTCGTTAGGTACAGATTTGTGATGACCTATATACAAGTTAACCCACATAAAACTGCCGATTAGATATAGTCATTTTTTCTATTTTTAAATATTAATGTTAAAATAACTAATCTTACAAAACTTTTAATATATATTAAGACTTCTTATATATGTATCAACAAAATGTTCTACGCTGTAAATATTTACTATTATTTAAGTTCTTTCAAAAGATTACTTGAGGAACATTTTTGTATACGATCTGTGTGAACATTTTCAATGTAACAGTACTTTCTCTTACAGTTGGCTAGGTGGATTGTCTGTTATTCCAAAAAAGGGTGTTTTTTTTCGTTTTGGGCTTGATCTATTATCTGAAATATTTGTTTGTATATTTGCATATTCTCTTATATGTTCATAATCTTATTCCTTTTATATCTGTTTTGGGGGTATATTTTTGTAGATTTAAATATATACGTAAATAATACGGAACTTAAATAACAGTAAATCTATACACACACACACACATATATATATATATATATATATATATATATATATATATATATATTCTTGATATTTTACGTTATCCATTGTTTTTCCGTTGCACTGACTTTATGAAGTTAATATATTACTATTGTAAGTAATTTTATCCACCATTAAGTGCAATAATTTTACCTTGAGTGATGAGGCACCTTTCGGTCACTTGACCATTGTCGAATCACTGATATTTTTCTGGTGTAGATGTTCGGTCCGTGATATTGGTATTTGTTGACTTTACACGCACTTTCTCTTGATCTATGTGTATGATGTTTTTATATAGTATGTCTTCTGTGTATGTTGTTTGTAGATTCATTAAATTGTTGTGTATCTTTTTATAAATGAGGTATTTTTCTAGTGAGTTTAGTTCTATTGGGTTATTATTTATTTCAAGTATGGTTAGGTTATTTTCGTAATTTGTTATTTCATGTTTATGTGATATTAGGTGTGCTGCAACATTTGATACTTTTGAATTTTTGTTTTTGAATGCTCTATAATGTTCTTCAAATCTTATTTTAAATGATCTGGTTGTTTTCCCTATGTAAAATGCGTTACGGTTGTTGCATGTAATTTTGTAAATTCCTGATAGGTTATGTTTTTCTGAATTTGTATCAGGAATTTACAAAATTACATGCAACAACTGTAACGCATTTTACATAGGAAAAACAACCAGAACATTTAAAATAAGATTTGAAGAACATTATAGAGCATTCAAAAACAAAAATTCAAAAGTATCAAATGTTGCAGCACACCTAATATCACATAAACATGAAATAACAAATTACGAAAATAACCTAACCATACTTGAAATAAATAATAACCCAATAGAATTAAACTCACTAGAAAAATACCACATTTATAAAAACATACACAACAATTTAATGAATCTACAAACAACATACACAGAAGACATACTATATAAAAACATCATACACACAGATCAAGAGAAAGTGCGTGTAAAGTCAACAAATACCAATATCACGGACCGAACATCTACACCAGAAAAATATCAGTGATTCGACAATGGTCAAGTGACCGAAAGGTGCCTCATCACTCAAGGTAAAAGTATTGCACTTAATGGTGGATAAAATTACTTACAATAATAATATATTAACTTCATATATATATATATATATATATATATATATATATATATACACAGTATAGTCTCAATAATTCGAGGTAGATGGGACTGAGACCCCCTTGAATTATTGAAAACTTGGATTACAATTAAACACATTCCTCTGCATTAGAAAAAATAAAGGGAGTTTTAATGAAACCTTATAATATATATAACTAAAAATGCACTAAATACGTTTATAGAACTTTAAATGAATATTTCTTGGAAGCTCGACTCATTTCGTTAGCATAGGATATTGATATAAAAATTTTGTGGAAACCTGACTCATTTCCTTAGCATACCTCATTGATATAAACATTTCTTGGATGCCCGTCTCATTGTTATTCCATACAGTGTTGATATAAACGTTTCTTGGAAGCCTGATTCATTAGTAACTTTCAAAATAATAAAATAGTCTCGAAAAGCTCGAAATATCAGGACTCAGATTATCGAGGCTCTACTCTGTGTGTATATATATAATGTCTGATTGAGTTGTTCCTTTTGACTCAATTTATTGTGAATAGATAAATTGTCAGTCTGTCCATGTGAGTGTATTTTTGTACAAAGGAATTTATAAAATGTAGAATTGGTTTAATATCTCAAAACTGTTAGCTGAAGTTCAGTGACAATAACATGTGGATACACGCAGGCTCCAAAATATTGTTTCCTTAGGGAAAGCTTAAGCTTGCGCTCATCAATATGCGTCTGATTACAAAAAAAAAAAAAAATAGATTAATAATAACTTTTTTTCAGTTTGAACTACATAATCTGATACCTAATTTTAATGTAAAGTTTGACAAGTGTAGCAATATTTAAACTGTGTTACGATTAAATAATCAGTAATATTCAACAAGCAAAAGCACAAACCACAGTTTGAAACAATGTTGTCTTTTGAATAACAGCTATCTTTCATTTTTTATAGGAATTTTAACGCTATCTGACAGCCTAGTATCATTTTAAACACAGAGTGAATAAATTATTATTATACACTTTGTCATCGTCACCTCTATTGCCTTCAGTTTGTTTTAACTGAATTATTTCTGTATAAAGTTTCAAGTAATGGAATTACCATATTTTTAAAATATATTCTTTAAACCTTATTTAATACTTTTTAGATTTACTTATATCACTATGATTACCTTACAACAGCTTTACATTAATTTTGCAAAAAAATATAATTCATATATAGGCTAGAAAAATATTGAAAAAAATAATTTGTTCCTATATTTTAGAAAAATAATATTACAAGAAAATATTTACAAAAATAATAAATTAACTCTTTACTATAAATTTACTATTGTATTTTTTACAAATAATTTAAATAACTGAAAAAGGATTTTGTGCAAAAGTAATTCATGACTTTGTATGTAACCAAGCCTTGATGTACTTTTTGCAAATTCCTATATTTATGAGAACTTAATATTAGAACAAGTAAAGGAGTATATTACGCTTCAAGTTATGCAGCTGGTTAAACCACTCGTGATTTAAGCAACTATTCTAGTTATTCATTCATTCAAGTTGGATTAAATATCTTAACACTTTATTTTATTTCTTGGTTAAGATGTACCACACACTTTCTATAGCAGATTTTTCTTATTACTAATTTAATATAAGAAGCCTATTTTATCTAATACAAATGTAACAAACCTGTTCAATTCTTTTTTAAATTAAACAATTCCCTGTTTAATTTTTTTGGGAATAAATAGTCCAAAATATGGCTTTAATGACTTAACAAATGGTTTTTCTAGTGTTTGATTCTAAATTTAATTTTATTATTTAAAGAATATATAGAAAATTTGTAATATCTGTAAGTGGCTTTCTTTGTAAATTGTTTTAGTTATTAAAATTTGTTTAGTTCTTAAGTTTTGTTAAGAATATTTGTAAACAAAATTTTGAAAATCTCATATAAAATTATATAATTTTCTTAAGAATAACAAGTTTAACAATTAGAGATATGTGAGTATTGCTTTTTGAATTTATCTTTGAGTTGAAATTATCTTAGAATCTGTTATTTTCATTGAAGGCATGGCAGCTGTTTTGATTTAAATATTATCAGTTAACATTGTGTAAGCAAAAATACATTTTTATAAGAGAATTACATTGGTCAAATCTCTTAAGTGGCAGCCAATATCAATAACTATAGAAAGTATAAGTATTAGTTTTTCAAATGTTAAAGTGATTAATTAAGTTTCACTGAACGTAATGAACTACAAAATTCAAGATTTCTTAAAAGCTCGACTCATTTCTTTTGCATACTATATGTGTATATATACATTTCTTGGAATCTCAAGTCATTTCCTTTGTGTACTATATTGGTATATATACATTTCTTGGAATCTCAACTCATTTCCTTTGCATACTATATTGGTATACTGTATATACATTTCTTGGAATCTCGACTCATTTCCTTTGCACACTATATTGGAATCTCGACTCATTTCCTTTGCATACTATATTGGTATATATACATTTCTTGCAATCTCAACTCATTTCCTTTGCATACCGTAATAATATAAATATTTCTTGAAAGCCTGACTCATCATTTTCTTTCAAATACATAAAAAAAGCTCAAATAGAATAGATTTGAACTATACGGAAGCTTGAAATATCGGGAGTTGGATTTTCGAGACTATACTGTACCTTTTATTGAGGCATAGATAGGAGAAAACAGGCAGTCAGTTGTACAGTCTCCACCAGAATGTCCCATTTTACTTTGGCCTAACTTGGTTAGAGATACATTAAAAGTGATTTTATTAGTTTTCTCTGCTTCTTTTCTACCCCTATTACTTTACTCTTATTGAATGAATATTTATTAAATAGCCTGTATATGATAGTCACAGGGAGTTTCCAATCTGATGGCACTCGACACCTGCTAGCCTCTTAACCAATGTCACCCTACGTTTATTGTTTTTGTCTCTTGGATTTGGTTTGTTCATTATGACTGGCGAAAATTTAACTATAATTTGGTCAATTGTTTTTTGCTTCACGTTTTTTGTGTAATTGATATTTAAACAATATTTGTACAAATTCATTTATTCTTTCAAGTTTTTAAGATAAAAATAATATGATATTTGCTAAAAATCAACAATTTTTGTGACAATACTTTTGTATCTCAGGACTTATTTCCAAATAGCTGGTTGTTACTTTAATATTAGGTTCATATTTTAAAGTTCATCTACTTGTAGTTACATTAAAAAATATATTTCATATGTAAAGTTAAAAGTAGTCAGTTACATCTCTTACACTACCTAGTAACGTCTCACTTCTTATCATTGTTCTGTATAAAACTTACTACTTGTATTGTTACAGGGCATTCTTTTAAAGCAAATGTCTCTATTTATTTATAAAACTAAATTACATTTTAAAAACTGAAGACATTTAAAAAATTAATAATTATTAACATTTTTTTAAAATTGTACTTTAGTAACATTATACTTAATTTTTTAAAGCAATAAATGGTGGAAACACAAAGATTTTGTTATTATTTTCTTTTGAATTTACCAACTAAACCTTGTTTATTTGTATTGTGACACTAAATTAGAATGTTTAGCAGAGGAACAACAAACCTGTGACACTGTCCTGTCACAACAAACCTGTACTTCTATCCTTAGCCTTCTGTTTCCATGCTGTAATGAAGAGTACCCTTAAAACTTCCTCCAGGTCCTGAAGCCATCGTGTTCTTGGTTGGCCACTTTTCTTTTGCCAATCATAGTGCCATGTAAAAGTTGGTTCGGCATTCTGTAGGTGGGCATTCTTATGATGTGACCCAACCATTCTAGACGTCGCGTTTTAATAAAATGGACCACATTTGCGTCTTTGTATAAGGAATACAACTCGGCATTAGATCGAAGCTTCCACACATTTGTCTGTACATCGTGGACCAGACCATAATTTTTTTCTTAAAAGCCTATGCTCAAACAAAGTCAACTGATTTTTCATGGCGGCGGTTAAAGTCCACGTCTACGCTACATACGTTAGGACTGGCCGAATTAAGGTTTTATAGAGTCGTACCTTAGTGGTTTGAGACAATAGCCTACTTTTAAAAAGCTTTATATTTGCGAAGTATGCTCTATTAGCTGTCATTATTCTTTTTTGGACTTCATTTATTGTTTTATTTTCATCATTCACTTCCGAGCCCAAATATGTGAAACGTTTTACTTTTTCAAATGAATATCCATCGATATCTATAGTCGTACTGTTACGCCCTCTGCTTGTACTCATATATTTAGTTTTTCCCTCATTTATGCAGAGACCTATCTTTTTGCTTTCATTATTGATTATATTAAAAGTTTCTTATAGCGATGGAATATTCCTGGCAACCAAGCATATATCATCAGATATGCACATATTTTCTTGTTTAAGTACATATAGTGAAAGTGATTTATATATATATATATATATATATATATATATATATACTTTATTATATACTTTATATATATACGTATATTATATATACGTTTTCTTGTTTAATAATTTAAAACAACATAGGTTATTCAAATACAAGAATATTTATTAATTTATATTCGAATATTTATATTTAATACACATACAAGTATTCGAATATTTAGAAAATAAATTAATAAATATTCTTGTATTTGAATAACCTATGTTGTTTTAATATATATATATATATATATATATATATATATATATATATATATATATATATATATATATATATATATATATATAATGCATATGTTTAGTATCACAACTGCTTTCCCTAGAACATATTCACTCCTGTCTTGCGGCAATATGCTAGGAATGCCATAAAATCATGATGCTCAACATACTATGTTTAACCCTGCAGAAAAATACATTAAAACCATGCAATGGTGACAAACTGGAAAACAGTGTGTTTGCAATTAAAGCAACGGTATGTTTAAGGATCTTAAAGCTTAGTATAATAATGAATATTTCCCCTCACATTATTCAGTATATCAAAGCACAGCTCGAGTGTCTGTCGAAGGAATTTGATCCACCTCACCCTGTTACTGAGATACAGTTGACGTCAGTACATCACTCCTTTTCGGCAATGTTTGTGTCACCTACACCTAAGGGGTATCTTGGTCTTCAGAAATAATTTACAGTTCACTTGCTATAAATTCGTCTTTTGTCTTGTTTCTTACAAATATATTCCCCTTTTCTATGATTAGGTAGACCACTTCTCAGGTATCGTTTATAGGCTATAGATAGTGCCCAAATTCTGGATTATTAAATAATACAGATCTAGTTGTTGGTTTTGTTTGTTTGAGTAGATTTGTGATCCATTCTATTAGTGAGAGAGAAGTAGCTGATATTAAATTACCTCTTACAAAATACACCACTATTTCCAAAAGTCAAAGACGAACATTTGCGCGTGTGTGTGTGCGCGTGTTTGTGTGTGTGGGCGCGCACGCGAGTGTGTGTGCGCGCGAGAGAGAGAGATTGAGTGTATGTATGTGTGTGTGTGTGTGCGGGCGCGCGAGTGTGTGTGTGCGGGCGTGCGAGTGTGTGTGTGTGCGCGCGAGAGAAAGAGTGTGTGTGTACGTACGTGTCTACTACACTGTTTATTATGTTATTCGAATTATATATTTTAAGTTGTGTTTTTTATTTAAATCTTCCTTCTTTTTGTTTAAATTTTCATATATTGCCTTGGAATAAACCCATTCAATGGTCACCCTAGATGGTCGCAATAAAAGTACAACAAA
>JBAIZL010000369.1:4802500-4810000 GCA_036971475.1 Prosapia bicincta
ATATATATATGTACATATATAAGTATGTATATATGTGTATGTGTGTGTGTGTGTGTGTGTGTAGAGAGAGAGAGAGAGAGAGACACACACACACAAACATAGAGAGGGAAGGAGGAGGAGAGAGAGATGGACGGAGGGAGAGAGAACAAAGATGTATAGGCCTATATATATATATATATATAAATATATGTATGTATATATGTGTATGTGTGTGTGTGTGTGTGTGTGTGTGTGTGTGTGTGTGTGTGTGCGCTCGTGTGTGTGTGTGTGTGTAGAGAGAGAGAGACACACACACACACACATACAAACATAGAGAGGGAAGGAGGAGGAGAGAGAGACGGACGGAGGGAGAAAGAACAAAGACGTATAGGCCTATATATATATATATATATATATATATATATATATGAAATTTAGGGCGAAGGTTTCATCCTCCATGCCCGCTATCCCTTGCACCGGTTAAAGAAAAATCCAGGTCTACCAAACTAATTAAAGCTTACAGAAAGCAAGAATGGGGTTTCAGTAAACAACTGAAATTATTCTACATTAGATCTCCATTCACTCGTGGTTACATTTGAACTGCTTTTGAAGAGATGTGAAGTTAGTTATTTATTCGATATTTTTGCGTTCTCTATAGCTCATGAGAATATTGCATACTTGGTGATATGATTCACTAGAGAGGAACTTTAATAGAACCTAGACGTCTAATAAACGTTATTGTCATGTATATTTTTGTTTCACGAATTCTTCCTAACTTTGAATATATTCTAGAAGGGCGTGGTTAGCTACAGACAAGAAACTGTCCCCTCCATGTTGTGCTCAAAACCAAACACAGTATAAAATAAGCTCTCACACTAGAAAACTCCTAGTTTAAAAACACTCATAGCAAATCGCCTACTTCAGTGAAAATTTCATAATTAGTTTCTGCTTTACTGGTAACATTGCCAAGAGACCTTAAGAAGCTGTTAGTTAGAGGCCCGGAGGGTTGCCCACCCCACGGACGGATTTTGGCAACACTAGTGTGTTGTGAGTATAGTGTCGGTCTTGTGTAACGGGGCCCGGCCAACTGACCTACAGATAGCTCCGTGTCCACAGGTCGTCCGCTCGCAGATCCTTACCTCAGTGTGACGACACTCCTGACCGACTCCGCTCCGGCTATGCAGCTTATTCTTGTGCGTGGTTTTGCTAGTGTGCTCCCAGTCATGTTATAGGTGTGCGTGAGTGACGTTTTAGTGCTCTACCGTATCTCTTGCGTTTCTTTTCTTTCGCCCAGGTAAGTCTAGACAATTTCTATTTAAATTAATTTTAAATTAATAAGTAGGCATATGTATTTGTTAATATTAAAATTTTGTTTATATATATATATATATATATATATATATATATATATATATATACACACGCATATATATATATAAATAAATATATATATATATATATATATATATATATATATATATTTAAAAATATATATATATATGTATATATTTTTTTTTTTTAATGTTCTTATGTTTCAATGATATCTGTATTGCCTATCATTTTTCTGATGAATTCTTTACTACGAAATTCACCTTTTACAGACCGATTTACAGTCGTTAGATAAACAAATATGAAAATATTCCTTGTTACATTTAGTTTAAAAAATTCTTTTAAATCTAGAAAGATGTAAATATGAGCAAATGTTAAATTTATTTCAAGTAAAATAACGCGAAACAAGTTTCAATTAAACACATATTCCTTGTATTGAATTAACGTTAAACACATGAAATTGTCTCTATTTATTTTATCCATTGTTAGTGAATAAGCTCTCTTTATTTAGGAAAATAACGTTTAAAGTTAAAGGGAAAAAATATCTTCGAATAAAATAAAATAAGATGAGCCCGAAACAGAAATGTTTAGTAAAGACAGCTTTCCTGTGTTTAATTATATAATTTGAAAGGTAAATGTATTTGGAAAAGCGTGTAATGACGGGAACACACAGATAAAGAGTTAGTATTTACATTCCACCTTGGCAGAGGTCGCACTTATACCTTAGGGAATTGTAATACAAGTTTAAGTCGGGTGAATCTGAAGCTTTCTGACACAAAATGTAGGCTAATTGTTGTATTTATAGGAAATCGTGGTGTAAGCTAAATCTTTATATCGAGCAATAGAGTTACTTGTAAAAAATAATATAGAAAAATGAATTTAAGAATGAGAGAAAACTAAGAATAATATAAATGGAAATACAAAATTAATAAATGCCATAAGCACATATAGACTTTATCAATTACATAAACACATCATAATGTATAAAGAGTTAAACACAAAACAAAGATGTAAACTATACCTAAAATAACGATAAAACACCGCTTGAATTTGGGGAATGTGTATTCAGTCAGAATTAACAATACAATTTTATAAACGTAAAAAATAAAAGTTTTAGGGCAAACTGATATCGTGCACAAGTATTTATAATAAAACATATGTCCATAAGATTACACAAAGGTGTTACAAACTGTCAAACTGCCCCAGGTACACTTAATAACCGTTAAACTGATTGCTTTGTAACCTCTTGCCGTAAATATTTGTATTGTTTACATACGTTACTGGTTAGAAAAGTTACTCATTTATTACATCTTAATGCTGGCTCAAAGGATGTAAACGTTGAGGAATGCAGGTTCCTCATAATATGATGTTATGAATACATGGTAAACAATAGACATATACAAGTATGTATATACACACACTCACACACACACTCACACACACACACACACACACACACACACACACACACACACACACACTCACTCACACACACACACACACACACACACACACACACACACACACACACACACACACACACACACACACACACACACACACACACACACACACACACTCACTCACTCACTCACACACACACACACACACACACACACACACACACACACACACACACACACACACACACACACACACACACACACACACACACTCACTCACTCTCTCACACACACACACACACACACACAATATATATATATATATATACAGTACATTTAAATAGGGTCGGTCATCGTTGAAAATGAAATTATAATAAAGGCTACTTAGAACCTAAACGCTTGTGAAATGGGCTACAAGTGTTAAATCTTGTACCTATTTCATTTATTACCTGACTGTCAGGCTGTTTAACAAAAGGGCGCTTGTCTAGAGTTCAGATGACAGCGTTCAGGTCAGATTAAGTGATCCAGAAATGTAGAGCGGTAACAACAGAGGCAAGAAAGGATAACAAGTGGTGTGAGTGGAGGACTCGCCAAAAAGAACGATTGCTTGAACCGGTTTGAAAAGATAAATACACCACTTGCCGGCCCTCACACAGTCACCGCAGATATTAAATAATAGCTTGTTACATATCCTTGCCCTTTGTATATATCTTCGCGTCGGTTTCCGAGAAAATATAGTTTGAAAAACCTCAAGCATTTTTATATGTAAACATTTGCATGTTCTCTATTCTATTTTGGTTGCGCCTTCAGGGGAATTAGTTCTTTTTTTACCTTAAATAAACCAAGTCTATCATAGTTTTATGTTTATAAATATAATTCCCATATTTTATTGTATAATCATTCCCAAATTCTCCAAATTCCCCAGGGCGTATTTAGTATCTGTGTACACCATTTAACTAATTTCAGTAGAAAAAATTACAACAATTAAAAACGTACAAGTATTATTTAATTAAAACTTTTACACTTAATTTGTTTGTGAGAGGAAATTTTAATAACTTAAAGTATAAGAGAAAGCGCTAGCCATGTTTTAATTATGGAACTTTTCTAAACGTCTAAAACTTAGGCGGGACAAACAATTGCAAGAAATGTTGCTACAGAGGTAGCGAATGAGTTGGAGAGGCTTTAATTTAATCTCTAAAATAAGTTTCAAAGTGGAGAAATATTGTCTTTTGCCTTGTAAATATAAAACTTAGAAGGACCTGAATTTGGCTACGTATTTTCGATTCCCACGTCGTTAGATAACAGCTTGAAGCAACCGGGGCGTTATTTTTTTTTAATTATAAATAAATTACACCTCCTAACCTCAAGAATGTTTTATTTAAATCCTAATGTACGTTTCGATTGCCAAGCAATCATCTTTAAAGGAAATTACTACAAGATTCCTAAGTAATTGTGTCTTGTAATATTTTCGGCTGATGATAATTGCTTGGGAATCGAAATGTGCGTTAGTTTTAAGTAAAAGGTTTTTGTGGCTAAGAAGTTTCATTTATTTATAACAAAAATATTGTATTAGATAATAAAAGGTATGTTTTTAAAGTGGCATTACATTTACAAAGTATGGTTGGCATTTACAAGTTTCACTAGGTTAATTACAAACAATTTGTTTCAGTGATTACAGTTCTTTATACAGTGTGTTCCTCCGCAGGAACGTTTAAAGGCGGTCTTGTAGGAATTTTCAATCTAAACTATTCGCAGTATAGTGCAACCAAGCTTTTGACACCAACTAGATTCGTTCGAGGCTATTATCTTATCCAAATCCATATATATATATATATATATATATATATATATATATATATATATATATATAAGGTAGTACTGTAAACAATAAACCTCTAACGATTACTGCGGAAAAACTTTTTGAACGCTCTGTATAAGAGCCTAATCAATATTCCACTGAAGTTTTAACTTTAATAACAAATTTAAATTGTTTGAAAAACTTAAAAAGCATCACGGTTAGCATTGAACTTAAGCAACGGATATTTTGAGAACTCTTTCCTACCTTAAAATGTGAAATATGATTCTGATGAAATTTAAACTAAATGAGGTTTAAAACCTTGATTGTGTTTCCTCAAAACACATGCAAGCTCTACCTATGTGTTTATTAGAATCTATTAATGAAATAGATGGCATTATAATATAGATTAAATAGCTGTGCTACCTTTATGAAGCATTGTTTGACGTAAAAATATAAGGAGAAAATCGTTATCTAGGATTGGATAATTGTTTGTATTAATTCGTTAAAATATATTATACTAAAATACAAGGCGAAAACTTGTATACAACCAGGTGAAAAATAAAGTGAGAGGGTGTGACAGTTCAGTAGGAAAAGGTATAGTAAGAACTGTTAAAAATATATTTACAAAACCATAAAATATAAAAAGTTATTAAAATTAGAAATCAATATTTTCATTTAATGTCTGTTAATAGCTGTTAATTTGTTTGTGAAGCCTAATGACAGATCACAGACAATTAATTCATGCTTTTTTTACACTCAACGTTTCGAATTTCTTTCTGAAATTCCTTTTCAAGAGTTTGTTTTTATTAAACCAATATACAACATAGCTTACAATTATAAAATTCATAGCATTACATTAAACATAATAAAAACCAACAATACAAAACTCTTAGTAAATATTCTCATTTATAAGTCAACATTTTATCACAATAAAATTGGGAAAGGTTTTTGGTTTTATTGTGATACAAATTTGACTTATAAATGAGAATATTTATTAAGAGTTTTGTATTGTTGGTTTTTATTATGTTTAATGTAAGGCTATGAATTTTATAAATTATAAGTTATGTTGTATATTGGTTTAATAAAAGCAAACTTTTGAAAAGGAATTTCAGAAAGAAATTGGAAACGTTGAGTGTAAAAAAAGAATGAATTAATTGTCTGTGATGTCATTAGCCTATATAAAAAAACCAGTAAACGTTAACATATGCGTGTAACGTCCTGTGTATAAAAATAGACGAAAATGCTCCGAATGAAAAATATTACTTCGTTATTGTTTTTGGGACATGATTGGGAAAACCCAGAGGTATTTTTAAAGGTTGTAAGTAGAGAGATTGTCAAAAGCAGCTTTATTTTTCATTGTGACAACGATAATAAAGGTTGGCGTGATAAGTAATTTCAACTTGTAACTTACAACCGTTTAATTCAATGCCTCAGAAGGTTGATTGCGTTTTTCCGATAACGAAGAGGTTAGAGATAATAAAGATGCTTATACTGTCTCCCCCCCCCCCGAACAAGGTCTGAAGGGTGAAAGAGTTAGAAATCTAAATATGGATTCGTCGGAGACTTCGTGTATGGGTCAGGAATAGATACGACGAACATTACGTGAAGTCAGGAGTATGTTGTGGGGTAACAATGCAACTCTAATGCACTTCCACCACTCCTATCTCTCTATTACGTTTTATTCATATAATTTTGCCTTCACTGCGAATACTAACAGTAACTATAGCTAGTTCACTGAAAGATGTATTTTGAAATAGACAATTATCCGAAAGTGTAATCAAGCCTTTCTTGGCTTAACGATGGCATGGTCACACCTCATCATTGTTTATTTTCAACATAATGTTTTACTTGTAGGTGAAATTATCATTAAAGCCAGTACATTAAGGGCACAACTGTCAGTGTTTTAAGGTTATATTACCTTACTTAATATAATATTTGTGTAAGTGTTAGATCGATAAAACTATAATTAATAAAACTGTTGCAAAGGATTCTCTGACGTCACAACAGTAAAAACTGTCGATCTCTATCGCCACTTCTCGACCAATGATCACACTTTCCAGAATGATGTCTTTAATCGCAGAGAGAATAATTTTGCCGAGAGCGACATTAAAATATTAAGATAAGAGATTCTACATCTCGAGAACTCCGAGTAATTAAGCATTATCACTGTAGTTTTATTTATATAATGCAATTTTCTTTATAGGACTTTTTGTTCAAGAAACATTAGTACCATAGATAAACGCGTGAAATGGTTATTTTTATACGTTATTAGATTTAATAAAAATTTGTCTTCAAGATTTTTAGTCTTCATTTTTATGTACCTTGTTACATCTTCTTTAAATCTTGGTTATCAAGTCTTCCCTGTTATCTTCTGTAAGTCTCAGAGAATGTGAGAAATACACCAGGTTTATTTCTGTATATATTGCGAGAGTAATCAAAGAACACATTTTTGTTAATACATTAAATTTAGGTACTTACTTTATGTTTCGTGCTTAGTGTTTACCACCGTAGAAAACTCTAAAGCTATTTAATTTTAGTGAAAACAAACAGCCTTATCCCAAATATTGGGTAATACTGGACAAATAAAGTATTGATTAATATTGATATTTTACGTTTCTAAATACGACTATCATCTACACACAATCGATATAGGCGAAAATATTTTACCTGACAATGCAGGAAAGCTTCAAGAACTAAAAAAAAATATAGATAATAATAAGTTTAAAAAAATGTTTAAAAAATAAGAATACAATTAAAATTTTGCTACTTTCGAAAAATTTAATATTTAGAAAAGAATGAATAATTAATTCACAATAAGCACTAATCTTTTTAAACATAAGTTTTTTTAAATTACCCAGAGTAAAATGTTTTATTACAGTAGATTATACAAAGATGCAGGTACAAAGTACTGGTTTGTATGGATTTGGTTATTAAACAAGAAATGTAAACAAAAATGTTTAAAAGTTAATTCCTACATAGGTCACAAAGAAA
>JBAIZL010000369.1:4815000-4865000 GCA_036971475.1 Prosapia bicincta
CTATGTCCCCCCACAATCCTAGCTCTGTTTACATCGACCCTTTCCTCTTAGTAGGGATAGGCCCCTTGTTATGTCCCCAATAGAGCGTCTACCCTGCTCATGATCCTTCTTACATCATGTCTTTCCTATTAAGTTCTATGTCCCCCCACAACCCTAGCTCTGGTTACATCGACTCTTTCCTCTTAGTAGGGATAGGCCCCTTCTTATGTCCCCAATAGAGCGTCTACCCTGCTCATGATCCTTCTTACATCATGTCCTTCCTATTAAGTTCTATGTCCCCCCACAACCCTAGCTCTGGTTACATCGACTCTTTCCTCTTAGTAGGGATAGGCCCCTTCTTATGTCCCCAATAGAGCGTCTACCCTGCTCATGATCCTTCTTACATCATGTCCTTCCTATTAAGTTCTATGTCCCCCCACAACCCTAGCTCTGGTTACATCGACCCTTTCCTCTTAGTAGGGATAGGCCCCTTCTTATGTCCCCAATAGAGCGTCTACCCTGCTCATGATCCTTCTTACATCATGTCCTTCCTATTAAGTTCTATGTCCCCCCACAACCCTAGCTCTGGTTACATCGACCTTTTCCTCTTAGTAGGGATAGGCCCCTCTTTATGTCCCCAATAGAGCGTCTACCCTGCTCATCATCCTTCTTACATCATGTCCTTCCTATTAAGTTCTATGTCCCCCCCACAATCCTAGCTCTGGTTACATCGACCCTTTCCTCTTAGTAGGGATAGGCCCCTTGTTATGTCCCCAATAGAGCGTCTACCCTGCTCATGATCCTTCTTACATCATGTCCTTCCTATTAAGTTCTATGTCCCCCCACAATCCTAGCTCTGGTTACATCGACCCTTTCCTCTTAGTAGGGATAGGCCCCTTGTTATGTCCCCAATAGAGCGTCTACCCTGCTCATGATCCTTCTTACATCATGTCCTTCCTATTAAGTTCTATGTCCCCCCACAATCCTAGCTCTGTTTACATCGACTCTTTCCTCTTAGTAGGGATAGGCCCCTCGTTATGTCCCCAATAGAGCGTCTACCCTGCTCATGATCCTTCTTACATCATGTCCTTCCTATTAAGTTCTATGTCCCCCCACAATCCTAGCTCTGTTTACAATCCTTTCTTTTCCTTATTTAGACAAAAGCGATAAGTCGCATTGCTTTAAAACTTTCACATATTTAATATGAATACTGAGTGTCTACGAACAAGAAAATTTGCTATAAATACAAAATTATTCGTTTTAATAAAATATAAAACTTCGCTTCCTAATTTTATCGTTCATTAAAATTACTTTATAAAATTATTTACACCAATAATGTTTTAATATATTTTTAAATGTGTTTAAACAATTTGTTAATGTTATACAAACTATTTTATATCCCGATAGGGCGTAGGTATCTGTTTACACCCCCGGGTAAGAGCAAGTATATTTCGGCTAAGCCACCTCCCTCAGTTCGAGAGGATGATTATGCCATTTCCTACTGAGCCTGCTCATCGCTCAGGTTGCCGATAGAGAGTAGGTATCTGTTTACACCCCCGGGTAAGAGCAAGTATACTTCGGCTAAGCCACCTCCCTCAGTTCGAGAGGATGATTATGCCATTTCCTACTGAGCCTGCTCATCGCTCAGGTTGCCGATAGAGAGTAGGTATCTGTTTACACCCCCGGGTAAGAGCAAGTATACTTCGGCTAAGCCACCTCCCTCAGTTCGAGAGGATGATTATGCCATTTCCTACTGAGCCTGCTCATCGCTCAGGTTGCCGATAGAGAGTAGGTATCTGTTTACACCCCCGGGTAAGAGCAAGTATACTTCGGCTAAGCCACCTCCCTCAGTTCGAGAGGATGATTATGCCATTTCCTACTGAGCCTGCTCATCGCTCGGGTTGCCGATAGAGAGTAGGTCCAGTTCAGGAGCACAAGGGACGCATGACTCCCTCCAGAGAATCTATCTCCTTACCTTACGTTTACATTTTCTTCCTTATTCTCCGGTGGTGATAAAGGTCATACTGAATGAACAGCTTAAACATACTAAAAACCTACTTTCTGAATAAACATAGGCCCTTAATACTTCGTAAAGCATCACGTTCCTTGACACAAAATATGTCTGGATTAGGCGCTGTCAACATCTCGGTACATTAATAGGCTCTATAGCCTAAGGGCTACATTAGTTAATTACCTAGTTATAATGTATTGAATTCATTTTATAAATAGAAAGCACACAATTTACACGTAACTACACTGTTAACAAGTAATTTAAACAAACATTTCTTAAAGCCAATTTCTACTTATGTTTGACAAAATATATTTTAGTTACTTTTTATTAAATAATTACAATTAATATAAATAAAATAACATAACCTATGCGTTAAAACAGCTCTTCTACCACATAACCTAAAGCTGTTTTATTACATTTTTGTTATCACTCAATTTAAGCCTAATGGGACGAAATAACTATATTGCATACCCTACCCCTCTGTGAAACGTTTTTCTCCATATAAAACTAAAACTAATTCAATAAATTTAATTATTGAAATATTATTCGAAAAAACTGTATAAACATAAATAGTCAAGTTTAATCCACTGCAAGTTTAAAAAGTGTATTTGAACTTGAGTGAATGAATAAAAATTAATTTATTAGAGCTTTAAATTTTGAACAAGATATATATATATATATATATATATATATATATATATATATATATATATATATATATAAGGAGAGTTTGAATCAATTGATGGAATTGAAAATGCACTGTATACAAAAGTATAAAATTTGGAGTGCAACAGATTTCTCCGAACTGTAATTCTTGTGGGCAACCAGTGGTTACTCCAATCTGTGCGGTAATTAGGAACCTGTTCCTTGTTCATAAACCGCTCCCAATTTGGTTGATGGGCAAATAATTGAAAGATACCTTTATTTGCAGATTATAAACCACACTTTCGTTGATGATTTCATTAGGGAACTTGTACTCGCTACAGAAGGACGAAGTTTTGTAGGGCATTCGTTACGAAAGAGTTACTTGTAGCAACTGTCATTTTAATTATAGATAAGACTGGAATTTAATTTTAAAATGTTTACAAACTTTTTATTAGTGTAATTAAAAATAAGGGTTTTACAGTTCTGCTGTTTTCCACTAAACTTCCTATCTTATTCGTTCCTTCAATTTTCCTGTCGTCTCATTCACCTTCTCTTAATCCCGTCTTCCAAGTCTCCGCTTATTCCAACTCGCCCCGATGGGTTCGATTCATCCTTCCTTCCATTCTGTAATTCTAGAGATATCCGATTTGCGCGTCTTTGTAATCGGTGTCTAATCTAAACTAGCGAAAACAATTCGGATGTTAAATATTAACACAAATAATCGTATTTTGTTCTCACAACAACAACTAATATCACAACATCGACATGGTTTATCATAGACGCGGTAGAGATGCCTAAGTGAATCGTACGGGATTAAAAAACGGTAAAGTGGCCCAACACAATTACTCACCCAGCTTTTACCTTGTCATGGTGAATTTTCACAATGAAGTATGATTGGGCAGTGTTAGACTAAGGCAGGAGTGTCCAGGTTAGAGGTTAGGCAACACTTCCTATTATTCTATAAATAAAGCCTTTTTACCCCTACGTAATTTCTTATCGCTCTTCCTACAAGAAATCAACTGGTTTATCCTTGAGGTGCACGACACCTCTATACCAAGGGGTTTCATGTCCTTGCCGTAATCCTGCTTACACGCAACCCACTCCTATCCCTACATCATTTAAAATAAACACTTTAAAACTAAAAAAGAAATCCTATTTATATTTTTATATTTTACTCACCGACATTACAGGGTCTCTATCAGTTTCTGTCAAGCGCCAATGATTTGTTAATTTATTCAAGCATTTAAAGCATTCATTTAGCGGTTGAAAGAACAGAAATCATTGAAGCGTCCAATGAATGAATGAACGCGGATCATTAATACTATTCAGAACTGTTTCACAGACTAGAAGGAATCTGATAAAATGATCCGTGAATAATCTGACAACTCAGTGCAACAGATACAAATAACTGTTATTTAGCGCGGTGAGCCTTTTGTCTCGTGCCTTGTACTGTTCATAAAGTAAATCTGAGAGAGGGTGTAAGCGGAAGAGAGAGAGAGAGAGAGAGAGAGAGAGAGAGAGAGAGAGAGAGAGAGACAGGAGGAATTTTTATTTTATAATTAAGGAATTACTTACATATTTAGGTAAATGTAGTAAATATATTTAGATGAAGTTATTTATCATGTTATAGTGGGGGGGATGGTTTTCATGTTTATATCTTTTTATTGAATATCTCGAGCATTGTCATAAACAATAATTTCACTTCTATATATGGAAGAAAATATGATGAATTTATGTGAGAGACAACCTGCAACCACAATGTTATGCAAACTAATGCAACATATACATGTAGTTACTACAAACCTAACCTCAGTTAGAAGGCGTTTGTGAGTTATTACAACAATTAGAATACGTAATAAGGAATTTATGAAGATTTCCCCCGACTAATTCAGTGCCCGCATCTTCTAATTACTTGCAGTATAATCATAACCTACTATTAATGGTCCATTGATATTGCATGTAACTAGACGAAACCTATAGCGAATATTAGGCAAGAAACTTCGTAAATTTGTAATATAAAATTTATACTACCTTTTCTAGAAACATTTATTTTAAATAAACCTATAATTGAATCCGTTAAAACAATTATTTATTTGAAATACAGGTTTCAGATTTTATCAATTTATTGAAGTTAGGTTCTAGTTATCGGAATTATATGTTTTGTTGCTTAAACTCAATATAATGTTGCTATAGCTCTATTCACTGCATTTAGACAATTGAAAATAAAAAGAAATAAATTGTGCAAAATTACTTTATTTAACCGTGATAAAATATTTTTTAAATTCCTTTCTTTAGTTCACACTCTCCTAAGACTATATATATATGTAAGTTTCAAATTTTCAGTCATTAATAAAATACTTTTTTTATCTACTCAAGTTTAAATACATTGTTTTTAACTGGTAGTGGACGACAATCGGAGTTAATTCAGTATTTGAAAATATTCTTTATTTATTAAATTTAGTTGTATAACTTTAGTTTTATATGGGAAAAAACGTTTTACAAAAAGGGCAAGGAATGGAACATAGTTATGTTGTCCTATTTGGCTTAAAATAAGTGATAACAAATGATTTCATTTAACAACTGATTTTATATAATAGGTTATGAGGTAGAACAGCTGTTATAACGCATAAGTTATTTTACTGCATTTATATTAATTGTAATTAATTGTTTAATAAAAAGTAACTAAAATAAAAGTAGGTATAGCCTTTTAAAAGATTTTGTATATATTATTGTTAATTTCGCAACATACAAGTGGGCTATATTCTCAATATGCAATCTTATTTCTAATGTCCACCCTAAGGAGCTTATGACGTAAACGTAGCCCTAAAGATGGCCCATATAAGGAAAGTCGCCCGAGGGATTGCTCCGAACGGCCTCTGATTACTGTGTAAAGTAAATAGGTTCACGTACAACGCCCCTCCAGTTGTAACGGTGGTTTCGGCAAATTTCTGTCATTATCAGCTACGACGGATTTTGCAACAGGCGAAATAGCGTATGCAAATTACTAGGACGTGATTTCTGCAACTCGTCACTATATTATTGCGTAATTTTGTTTTCTCTAATCACAATTAAAGTACAACCTTCTACTAAGCGACACAATTTAAATGCAGGGAAAATATCTTTTCAATGAATATGTCTAGAATAGTGTTAATGTATCGTATTATAAAATTCCTTGCTTTTTGTTAACATTTGAAGTGGCATCGATAGGGTGTGGGCAGCCTCTACAAGTCGAAGTTTCTCGCCACGAACTCTCGTATCTGTCCTCGGTATTTCGTATCCCTCGATGATTGCCTAGTACTTCATTCTTAACCGAATAAAATTGTTAACTCTGGACCTGTTATTGCTAGGCTTAAATACAAAGTTTCCCAACATTAACTAACAACAATGGTATTGAGTATATTTTAAGCTCAGTTTTATAGTCATTACACTTTCAGTAATTTAAACTTTCTAAAGAAAATCTGTCTCTTATATGATTTAGCTTGTTAATCAGTAAACAGCTGTCTTATACTTCTTTTAGAGAAAGCTTAGAGGTTAAATATCACTAATATGAGTTAAATACGTTTTAAATTTAATTTCTTGTAATGTTTAAAAGAAAGATAAATGTATTTAAATCATGTGGTTACCTGCGATTCTATACAACAGCTGTTTTAATACTCATTGGTTAAGTTACTCCCAGTATTGAGCGTTAACAGTAAGGTAAAATGTATGTCTGAAGCAAGTTACATTATTTCCTAAAAGTTTAACGCTAATTATATGAATGTTATGTACTGAAACATTTTAATGTTTTGCGTCATATCTACTACTATTTAGACAGAATGCTCGAGTGGTATTTCCTTTAAAGTTGTTACGTGTGGTAAATGTCGAATATCAGAAATAAGAAAAACCATCCTAGAACTAGTGGACTGCGGGAAGGAATTAACTCTTCAATGGGTACCTGCCCATTGCGGAGTACCCGGAAACGAAAAGGCTGACGAAATTGCGAAAATAGCCTCGACCATGGGGACCTACAGATGAAGGCAAACCCTCCCTGCTACATTGCAAAAGTGTAAGCAGGGAAATTTTCAGATAACTTTAGTGTGAAAATTGGGAAAAAGAGTCTAATGGGCGACACCTTTACCAGCTCCAACCAGAGCCACCAGTCAAGGATAAATATAGGGAAGTAGTACGATCAACAGCATCTTTTGCTGCCAGAGCAAGAACCGGTGACACAGGAGTACCTATTTCGTTTTAATCTCACAGAGTCTCCGTTGTGTGCACTCTGCGGTGTGGAGGGCGAAACAATTGAACACATCCTGCTGAGCTGCCCTTACCCATTACCTACAAGAGACATCCTCAGACCAACTGTGACAAAGTGGCAAGATATTCTAGTTAAAAAGAACCTGTGGGCCATAGCATCATATATATATCGTGGACATAAGGCCATCGGCTATAGTTAAGCTGGACGCCTGCACGAAGAAGTAAGAAGTAAGTAAGTGTGGTAAATGTAAGGTTTGTGGTTAAAAATATAAAGTAATAATAATAAATAGGGTTATATTAGGGATGTTATGGGGATGTAACATATTACATCTCGTATGGTAAAGTGTATGACCTTATTATACAGGATAATATGTTACATAAATACCTAAAAACAATTTAACCATTAGAGGCTTGCTCTTTAACCACAACGCTACGCTATATTATTATACATTTTTTAATGGTTTACATGGTTTTATTATATAAATCAATGTACTTTAAGGCACCCTTCTATCGGTGATCCCAGAGAGGGTATGAATGTTTCTTCTATTAGTTCACACTTCCCTTATATATATATATATATATATATATATATATATATATATATATATATATATATTTATATATATATATATATATATATATATATATATATATATATATATATATATATATATATATAGTCTATATATAAAGAACAAAAGTCAAAATACAAATACAAGAATTATATTTGAATTTACAATTCAAAGCTTTTCGTTGGCTAACAGTACCAACATCATCAGGAATATTGATGACCTTATTATACAGTGACAAAGAGTCTAAGGTGATTGAAGGAAATTGAATATTTGTCTAAGGAAATTGAATACAGTGAAATAATCTAAGAGTAAAAACAGCTGTTCTACCACACAACTTACTACATATAATCAGCTGTTATGTCAAATCATATGTTATTACTTAATTTAAACTAAAAAAAGAATCGTCTTGCGATGGAATGAAGCGGAAGAGATGATTTTGTTCTCGTACAGTCACACCTAGCAGTAAGAAGTATTCGCTTAAACATTGACATCCTTCCTGGGATCACCGATAGAAGGGTGCCTTCAAGTATATTGATTTATATAATAAAACCATGTAAACCATTAAAAAATGTATAAATATTGTATTTTGACTTTTGTTCTTTATTAATACACAAGAATACATATTGCGATATTTATATATATATATATATATATATATATATATATATATATATATATATATATATATATATATATATCTTGTTTGAATTTTCAATCGTTAAAAAACTACCTTATATTCATCCACTCAAGCTCAAAATGTTTTTAAAACTTGTAGTGGATGACACTTGATAATACAGTTTTTTTTTCAAACAGTAAATCACTAATTATATATAATGAAATAATTTTAGTTTTAAATTGGAGAAATACTTTTCACAAAAGGGGCATGATATGCAATATAGTTACATCGTCCAATCTAGCTTAAAGTAAGAGATAACATGATTACATAAAACAGCTGATTTTATTTTATAGGTTGTGTGATAGAACAGCTGTTTTAACTGAGTAGGAATGGACTTGAAATGTTATATATATATATATATATATATATATATATATATATATATATTTAAATATATATCTCAATTATATTGTATATTTTATATGATTTTAAAGTTTTTAATAAACGCTAAATAAATAAAGAGTTCTGATATTAATGTATGGCTAAACTGTTGACCTTTTTTTGTGACGTAATTTGACAAACAATGTCTCTGCCAGATGAGTAAGTAGTGTTCGTCTGAGGCATGAACGAAGTGGGGCGTCCACTGTAGATGGACTTCCATTCAGGTTACCGCGGCGGAATTCTCTGCAATACCTCCAACGGAAAACCGTTACGTAATGCAATGTTTAACCTTACAAGGACGACAGATTTACTGCGTTTCCACTTGTTGACCAATAAAATTATTCTAACGGCCTAATTGCGTGATTACGTTTTCTCGTTATCTTCTTTATCTGCATCTTCTTCATAATCTTTATCGCTTATCTGCTTTCTGGACTTAACAATCCCTGGCAATCCCAGCTCAAGTGCAGAAAAACCATTGGTTAGTGATACGGTTACTCCAAAGGTGTAACATATACTGTAGGTTATGTGTAGAACAGGTGTTTTAACGCATAGACTATGTTACTTTATTTATAATAATTGCAATTAATAAATAAAAAGTAACTAAAACAAAAATTTTCTTTTTTGAACCAGGTAGGAGTTTACTTTAAACAACTTTTGTTAATGCTTCTTATTCTAAATATAGTATTTAGAAATAATTTTTATTAATTACTAACAGAGAGATTAGAAGGTGAGAGAAAGGAGGTGGGAAGTTATATCTTAAATGGTGTTGGAAGAAAATAATTCTTGAAAAATAACTAGCCTAAGGAAATAAAATTTGTAACACAGCAAGTAATGTTCACAACTTATCATCCCACTCATTTATTGCTTAATGAATATTGAGTTTCTTCACTCAAAACATAAATATTTAATTTGGCAACACTTGTGTAGGGCCTATAAGTCATCAACATAATATACTGCAACATAAAAACCATCAAAACTTATGTATACGTAAGATTTAAATTGTCTTTTCATACATTTATTAATGCAATTAATTCTAACAAGTCGATATAAAACCAATACTAAAATAATATAATCAGCTTTTCAATAGGCTATTCACATTTTGCAATCACTGCGTTGGTTGCGTGGAGCTAAACTATTAGAGCTGTGTTCTTTAAAATCTTATGAAAATCTGTAATATTTTAAGTAAAAGAAAGTTTCCCAAAAACCTTCGGCCCGTTCCGAATACGGCACTTTAAAATATTTTCAGACTTTCCCATCGCATTGCAGAAGATCCACTTTCCGATAAACAATTGGCACTATGCACTGGGAACGGTTTTGCGTGGCTGTCTAAATCTCATGTCTGGGGATTCGTGCCCACGCATAGCAGAACAGTTCTCAAGCACAACTAAATCCGGTCACTGGATTGTTAAATCGATCAGGCAATGGAGCTTGTGCGATAAGCTCGTCAAGCATTCCCATGGGGTGCGTTCCGACGAATAGATTACCTTTACAAGTACAACGGCTGTTTACTAGGTGCTCATGGCGACCAAGATTTTATAGGATATAGTGCATATATCTCGAGCTAAGTCTACGAGTTAATTGTGCACTTTATATTTTAACGTTTATTATGTTAATTGTTTACATATGAGGGTTTTGCTGTTGTATATTATGGATAAAGACAAATCGGTGGTTTTACTCTCATATTTTAAACATTGTTACAACATTAGGAAACTGTTCCTTTACTCACACGATTGAATTTGGAAAAGAAAGAATGTAAGAAAAGAAAACTGAGGAGAGTGAACGAGAGAGGTAGCGAGAGAGAGATTTAAAGGAAGGGCAAAGAGAGAAAGTACGAACAAAAATAAAACTGAAAGAAAGTGAACGGAAAAGAAACAATTTAAAGCGAGTAAAAAGAGAGATGGTAAGAAAAAAAGTGTGAAAGAATGAGTTGAAGAACAAGAGAGATATGTAAAGAGAAGAAGAGAGAATAAGAAATAAAAGAAGAAAATGAGGGAGAGTGAGTGAGAGGAAGAGAGAGATATTTAAAACGCGTTTAAAGAGTAAGACTAAAAAATGAAAAAGAAAATGAGGTAGAGGGAATGATAAAAGACAGAGAGAGAGAGATTTAAAGAGAAGAAATGGATAAAGTGTAATAAAAGAAAGAAAGAAAATGAGGAAGTGTGAGTGGGGGAAAGAGAGATTCAAAGAAATGAAAGGGAGACAGATGAAGAAAATATAAAAAGGAAATGAGGAAGAGAGAGTGAGAGATAGTGAGAGAGAGAATTAAAGTGAGGAGACACAGATAGGTTGAGGGAAAAAAAGAAAATGAGAGAGAAATAGAGAGTAAGAAAATAAAATAAGGAAGAATGAGTGTAAGAGATAGATATTTAAAGAGAAGAAAAAATAAGGAAGAGTGAGTAAGAGAAAGAGAGGTAAAAAGAGAGAGAGAGTGAGAGAGACAATAGATTTTAATATTATTAAGTGAAAATTTGTGTTTCTAATATTAATTTATTCCTTTGTTTCTTTATAATTTGTAATCTCAAAATTATAAAGCAGATTTAATAAATATCCAAAACAAAATTGTACAGAAGGATAATTTGTATAAAAAGATTGGTTTATAAAAACAGTTCCCTTCATTTATTTAAAATAATTGTTCCAAAGCACAATTTGTTCCTGTATCCTGGTCAAAAGGCTGACAAGGAAATAAGAAGGTAATGATTAGCACGGACACTTGACGAAATAAAAGTGCATAACTACCACCTGTAAGACAAATAATGCTGTAATTATCTCCTTATATGTGAAGGTATGCGATTTGGCGCTAGTTGCTATTCAACAAGTATGCTTATTCTTGCCACTTGGCAGCGCCGACATCTAACGGTCGTCCGAGTAATTAATCGCGATTTTGTGCTATCGTTCGCTCTAAATCGACCGGACCGAGAGTAAGGTTTAGCCAGGTCAAGAATGCCAACAAACGTACACGATATGTTCTCCAACTGCAATTATTCTTTATTATTTTACATTTAAGTAAGTTAAAGTTATAGTTCTTTTGGACAACTAAGAAACCCCCTCTATTAACGCCGATCACGTTGATAATTATAATTAATATGAATAAAGTTGCATAACCTATCTGTTAAAACAGCTGTTCTACCACATAAATTATGCGTTAAAACAGCTGTTCTACCACATAACCTATGCGTTAAAACAGCTGTTCTACCACATAACCTATGCGTTAAAACAGCTGTTCTACCACATAACCTATGCGTTAAAACAGCTGCTCTACCACGTAACCTATAACATAAAATCAGCTGTTCTATGAAGTCATGTTATATCACTTATTTTAAGCCAAATGAGACAAAATATCTAAATTGCATAACCTGCCACTTTTGTGAAAAGTTTTCCCATATAAAACTAAAATTAATTCACTACATTTAATTCAGGAATTATTATTTGAAAATCACCTGTATTTTCATCAAGTGTCATCCACTACAAGTTAAAAAAAAAAAATATATTGGAACTTGAGTGGACGAATAAAAAGTATTTTATTAGTGATTGAAAATTTAAACAAGATATATATCTTCTTGCCTGATAAAATGTAATAATAACATTTGAACTTACTAATGTACAATAAATAAATAAGTATAGCCTCTGCATTAAAACAGCTGTTCTACCACATAACTTATGCGTTAAAACAGCTGTTCTTCCACGTCACCTATGCGTTAAAACAGCTGTTCTACCACATAACCTATGCGTTAAAACAGCTGTTCTACCACGTAACCTATAACATAAAATCAGCTGTTCTACGAAGTCATATGATATCACTTATTTTAAGCCAAATGAGACGAATTATCTAAATTGCATAACCTGCCCCTTTTGTGACAAGTTTTCCCATATAAAACTAAAATTAATTCACTACATTCAATTCAGGAATTATTATTTCAAAAAAAAAAACTGTATTTTCATCAAGTGTCATCCACTACAAGTTTTAAAAAAATATATTGGAACTTGATTGGACGAATAAAAAGTATTTTATTAGTGATTAAAAATTTAAACAAGATATATATCTTCTTGCCTGAAAAAAAATAATATTTGAACTAACTAATGTACAATAAATAAATAAGTATAGCTTCTGCGTTAAAACAGCTGTTCTACAACATAACACAAAATCAGCTGTTGCATGAAATCATATGTTACCAATTTAAGTAAAATAGTTGCACAAAACACAATGCAACTATATAGATGTTTGAAACCGTAATTCCAATTCGAAGAATTTTCCTCTTATATTTATAAATCGATTGGATATTAAAAAAATAATAGTTTCTATAGATAGAGCTTTTTAAATTTATATTATTACTTGTTTCTTTTAAAATCTACTAAATAAATAGTAAACACAGCTACAGAGACACTAAACGCCTACTTTAAGTTTCGTTTTAGGTTCTTGAGAACTTGTAGTTAAATTGTCATTAAGAATATTTTTGGTTATATTAAACTAAATCATGTTATAACTTGTAATTTATTTATAATTTTATTAATATAATTGTAGATATATGCTTCCTACTGCTGAATTTCTTGTTTGGAAACACTTTTCATTGTGTTTATTTGTTTTGAATATTATTAAATTATCAATGAATTATAGAATTGTGTTAATAAAATGTATCTTTTAGTGTTATTCAAATACAAAAAGCTTTACTATTGTTTTATGGCCAAAACATATACTTGTTAATTAAATTAAGCTTTAGGTATCGCTTGACAATAATACCACTACTTACAGACGTGTTTCGCACTAGGTCAGTGTATTGCTCAATGCTGTGAGTCACGGACAGGGCTCACATATATATGTTGGTAGCTACCATAAGTAATCTGGGCTTTATTAGATTCGTACATTGCTGAAGCAAACTTAACCAATACTAAATCTGCTGACGTAAGCATTAGCATGGGGCTCCTCACTGCCTCAACTCCAGACATTACAGGCTAACCCGACATTGTCAAGTCTTTAATAAGGGACTTCCATCGAAAACACACTTTATAACGCCTATGTCTTAATTAGGCACCCAAATATGGGCGTTCATTTACTCCCTGGTTCTCACAAAAGATGCCGAAATATAGAAACGTTGCCACCTGACGTGCACAAAATAGGACAACTTGAAAAATTAAACATTACAAAAAAACCGCTTTAAATGCTAAAAAGTGGGGGGGGGGGGAATTTTATAACGATATTGTTTATGTTGATCTTGGATTTAGAACCTACAGTAAAATATTTGATAAAATGTTCATCTCCGACAAAGTCAGGTTTTCCTAACAGCGCTTAAAAAAATTATTCGACTAATTGTTCTTTTATTTTAATTTAAAAAATTAATTTTAAAACATTAATCCGAGAAAAGTGTTTTTAATGTATTTGTTTTAATAAGCGGTTAGAACCTTTTAGAGTATTAAATTATTTCTAAAACATTATTTTAAATAATTTAACATAAGTTAAAAGCATAGTGGGGCATCGATTAAGGACGCCTCGAATAATCGAAACACGAACTCTGTCAAAACTCGAAAAGTATGTCACTAGTAAAATATATGAACACGGGCTTAAAGACGTAAAAAAGGCATATTCTGTATTATCAAGTGAAAAACAAAAGTGATATAAATAAATTAGCTCAGTTCCTAATTTGGTCACCAAAGGAAAAATTTTACTTCATTTAAATTTTATTAAATAAACACAATAAAATGAATAAACTAACATAACCTTTGCGTTAAAACTGCTGTTCTACCACATAACCTGTAACATAAAAAAATGCTGTATAATAAAATCGTATGGCATTTCTTATTTTAGGCAAAATAGGACGAAACAATTATATTGCATACCTTGCCCCTTTTATGAAAGGTAAAAATGTGATTGAACTTCAGTGGATGAAAAAACGTATTTGATATTCGATTGAAAAATTGAAGAAGATATATATTGGAAGAGTGTGAACTCATAGAAGGAATCGAATAAAGCGTAATAAATAAATGTAAAAGTGTTAGCATTCTGTTCCACAGCAGATGTAACGTCCAGCAGTAAGTAGTGAAGCACAGTACTTCCGCGAGCAACCGTGACGTCACGGCAAATTATCCGGCTTATTAGCCTTGAAACAGCTGTTTGCCACTACGCTGTACTCCGCACATTGTCTCGTCCTCTGGTGCTTTCTAGTTTCGATAGTTTTTTTACTAGTTCGTGCGGTGAAGGTAACGAAAATGCGTGAGATTTCAACGCTCCATTTTGCCGCCATCTTAGTGACCACGCGGAAGCAGCATCATGATTTCAGAGGACAGCTGCGGGAAACGTAAACAAACTGTTTGTGCTACTCGATACATTCGCTTACCGTTGCTGTTCGTAAGTGAATAGAAATTTAGTGTCAAAGTTCGATTAGTGATTAGCTTAAAGATTTTTATTTACATTCTAATAAGAAAAACTTTCTCTTATTATTATATATTGCATAAGTTAGTGTAAACAAATAATAGTTCATAATGTGTCAGGTAAATTCATCAATAACGAGCAAAGACACCAGAAGACAATTATTTACAAGATTGGTAAAACGTAAGATTTTACGGTTCTAAAATGTAGAAAGTAAACAAGAACACGAAGACAAAGACAAGAACATAAAGACAGAGTAGATTATGAGCGAAAAAGTTACAGGCACACATTATTAGGTCCCAAGAGAAGAGAGCAAATAACAAAAATAATGAAATCACAGAAGCATCCATTACAAACGCTACACGAAGATATAACCTTCGCTGGTACTACCGTATGGTAATAATGAAAGGAAATATTGCCGATAACAGCTTGGCACATACACACACACACACAAACACACACACAAATATATATATATATATATATATATGTATGTGTGTGTGTGTGATTGTATATATATATATATATATATATATATATATATTTAAAACAACATAGGTTATTCAAATACAAGAATATTATTTATTTATATTCAAAGCTTTTCGTTGGTAAACAGTACCAACATCATCAGGAATGAAAAATACAATAATGTAAGATACAGGCCTAAAACATATGTTAAATTATAAATAGAATTGTTTATAATGGAAATGAACAATTCTTTTTATAATTTAACAGATGTTTTAGGCCTGTATCTTACATTATTGTATTTTTCATTCCTGATGATGTTGGTACTGTTTACCAACGAAAAGCTTTGAATATAAATAAATAATATTCTTGTATTTGAATAACCTATGTTGTTTTAAATTATTAAACAAGAAAATATATTTTATATACATATTATATATATATATATATATATATATATATATATATATATATATATATATATATATATATATAAAATACAAATTTTCTATCGTTAATCAAATCTGTTTTATTTATCCACTTGAGATCAAATACGTTTTCTAAAAACTCGTAGTGGATGCCATTTGATGTTAATACAGTTTTTTCAAACATTATTTTTCTTAATAATGGATTAATTTTAGTTTTACATCACAGAAAAATCTTGCACGAAAGAGGTAAGTTATGCAATACTATATAGTTATTTCATCCCATTTGGCTTAATATAAGTAATGACATATGATTTTATGCTATAGCTTATGTGGTGGAACAGCTGTTTTAATGCATTAGTTATGTTACTATATAAATATATAATTTTAATTATTTAATAAAAACTAACTAAAATAAAATTTGTCTTTGTTGATCTTAGCGAGAATTGACTTTATTATTATTTTTTTTATTTTTCACTTATTTTTAAGTTTTGTATACACGTTGTAATGATCAAATGTCTCAACAAATAGATAGATTATACGCCTGAGTGTAATGAGTACTGCTGCCATACACATGATCTGACCTCGCAGCATTGTATTCTTGCATCTGCACAGTGCCATATCATTACTGTATGCTCATTGTGACACGGAAAGGAAATACAATCATACTTTCCCCAATAGAAAGCTACACAAATCTCCATCTGCTAGTAGTTATCCAGTAAATAGTGCTTCTAATATGTATTTATATATACTGAGTGTTGTATACAAAACCAATATTTATTTTCCAACCAAATCCTAATATTCATTGGAAAACCTTAGACGAGAAAGTAACAATTGTGTTACAAGACTCTTTCAAAATTTTATATTATTTATTTTGTAAATTATATTTTTATCGTTTCAAAAACTCTAACGTTTCGAAGTATGGAGTTTAACGCAACACTTTGTAAATAAAAACAATACTGTACAAAAATCATTCTTGCAAATTTTATTTATTTGTATTAAAAATTTGACGAAATTTTCTAAAACCTATTCTTGCTCTTTTACCAAGATTGTTCGCGCATGAAACAGTCACTCCTAAAACACGCGCAAGCAAGACGAAGGAAGCATGGTAATCTGTGAACATATTCAAAGCAAATGTCATAAATTGAATGACTTTGCACGTTTTAGAATGTATCGCGTGTTAAACATGTGTACACAACGCTTCAATAAACTATGCCAGATAAAGGGGATCTTTGACTGACTTAATAAGGAGAATATCTCCCCTGAAGGAGATAACGAGCATCCGGTTAACTCTAGCACAATCGCACAATTATCATTGGCAATTGACAAATCACAAATAAAGATTTGAATAATGCCACCCGACGCGTAGGACAAAGGCGCCCGGCGAGATCCCGTTGTCACTCAGCCTTCCCGGAGGCTGTGCCTCGGATATTCGGCGAGTCCGTTACCGAAGCACGAATGTGAAGCAAGTTGGGCTCCTATGGGGGTCAGAGGTTGGACGAGGCCTACGTAGAGCGGCCGGCCGACATGGTGCGTGGAACTTGTATTACCTGTTTGTGAAATTATGGCGAGTGTTTAAAGAGTTGACCAAGCCGTCCCGTTATATAATGCGAGTGTCACTGGTGCCAAGTGCGGAATTGCTTCCTTCGCGCTGTATTAACTCTATCTAATAATGCGTACAAATATAAGGAGAAACATTTAGAACTGTCACGGACCTTTAGATCCAGTCAGTTAGGAAGTTAAATAATAGTTTCTAAAAAACCTTGAACGTATAAAGCAAGAAAGCTAGGTAATTGAAATACCTAGAACAAAAAGTTAAATAAAATTAACATTTTCAAAACCTAGCAATAAAAAACAATAATTAACTAACATAATAACTTAGTTATGTAAACATATTATGTTTACTTCGAATAGAAAAAAAAGAATTCTTTAACTATATTTATATTATATATAATATAATATATACGTATTATTATTATATATATATATATATATATATATATATATATATGTGTGTGTGTGTGTGTGTGTGTGTGTGTGTGTGTGTGTGTGTGTATGTGTGTGTTTAGACCTTAAACACACACACACACACTCTCTCTCTCTCTCTCTCTCTCTCTCTCACACACACACACAGATATCCATCATATATGAAATTATGCATTATAATATTATTCGCTATAATTGGATCGAGCTCTCAGAAAATTTAAAATTAGGTTTATTATACCCTCCGCTTTTAAATATGACATAAGCTCTAAGCGAGCTATTTGTTGTGAAATTGGGAAAAGCACGGATCGAATCATTTTACGCATCTTATTTGTTCCTATACTGTAAATAATGAAGTGTTCTCAAGCATGAAAATTGATTATTCACAATTTTCAATTCTTCAAAACCCATACAAACCCTTAAAGACTAAAAAGTTTTACAAAGTTCCTCTACGGAATCACGTTGTTATTTTGCCTGACAAAATAATCACACTCAAGAAGGTGTGGCAACCACCACCAGGGTAGAAGCTCACATCGGGGCTATGTAACTTTTGTTATATGAGTAGGTCTACTTCTTTAAAAACACACAAATTTCAAATCAGTTATAAATAATTCTGCAAGTGTAACCTCTCGATTACTTTACTGTTACTGTTCTCTAACATTTGGTGTAATATTCCCCACCTTAAAATATGTTCTCAAGTCTATTGCAAAAGTTTCGTTCTATAGTAGCATTTTACTTTGCATAGGTTCGTGTGATGTTGAGTTTAAACCTCCCTTTATTACTTTCTGTGGTTAATTTTCTGCCTAGCTCTCTAAAAGTAGAATTTTAAAGGCGAAATATCTTTTTAAATGGTTGTACAAAACTTAGCAATCGCTCTATATACGTCATTGTTGTCTTTGTGTTACGTCACAGCCCGTCTCCTGAGCGCAGCCGAAATGGGCACTTAACCATGCGTCTAACAAGATGGCCCCCACTGAGCTTTATATCCAGCCACTTTACTACCTTCAAATTGTTAAAATAACTTCCCGTTTTATAGCTTCGACCTGGAATAAGTGCAATTTACGTCTGGAGTTTGTCCTTTTAAATATATACAATACTTTATTTTTAAAGTATGTTATTAGGATTATATAACCCTTTGAGTATTGGATAAATATAGATTAATTGTACGAAAATATTTTTGAAGCTATTTAAGTCACATAGGAACGAAAAGGCTATAAACTTTTATAAATAGTTTTTATTAATAATTAAAGAATAAAAATATGGTACAACTCACAAATATACAATTTTTTATTTCATACGCATTTCAACGACTAATTTGTCGTCATCCTCAGTGAAGATACACAAATGAAATTAGCTAAATATATATATATATATATATATATATATATATATATATATATTAAATATGGTGATATGTTTTCTTGTATATATAGTTAATAAATTTAAAATATTTCAAACACAAGAATACTTTTAATGAATATATTTATTCAAAGCTTTTCGCCAATAAAAAAGTATCAGCATCTTCCCAACGAAGATGCTGATACTTTTTTATTGGCGAAAAGCTTTGAATAAATATATTCATTAAAAGTATTCTTGTGTTTGAAATATTTTAAATTTATTATATATATATATATATATATATATATATATATATATATTAAACATAACCTATAAAGTTTTAACAAAAATAAAAACTTTTATTTTTTTTTTATTATTATTTTTTTAAATTTTTGTTAAGAATTTATAGGTTATGTTTAATATATATATTTATTTAGGTTTTTATTTTTTTGTTTTTATTTTTAGTTTTTATTTTTGTTAAAACTTTATAGGTTATGTTTAATATATATATATATGTATATATATATATATATATATATATATATATATATATATATATATTTTTAGTTAATTTCATTTGTGTATCTTCACTGAGGATGACGACAAATTAGTCGTTGAAACGCGTATGAAATAAAAAATTGTATATTTGTGAGTTGTACCATATTTTTATTCTTTAATTATAACTTTCACTCACAAGCCAGCTCGAATATATTTTATACTTTTTATTAATGTTTAATAATTATTCACTTAAAATTTAATAATTATAATAACTTGGAGCAACTATGGTGTAACTTTTAATTATAAATGAATGAAACCTGTTAAACCACAAACGTTCTTTATGTATGTACTGGGGTACATTGCAAAGCAATCATCTACAGAGGAAATTAATGCAAGAAAAAATTAAGAATTTTTGTGCTTTAAGTGGTTTTATTTATTTAAAATTTATTAATTACATTTATACTAAGTTTGGCAGTATATACGAACTTTTCGATGTAGTAAGTGAAAACTTTTATGAGATACATGTTATCGTCTTTTATAAAATACGATGTAAAATAATACTTACGATTTCTTCTCAGTTCCAACTCAGTTCAGTTCCAAATAACAGTTCTATTTCAGGAACTTTCGGGAAAGTTTGGAGAAACCGAGCATCCCACGGGAGGAAAGGGTGACAGTTTGTATCTACAATTTGGAATAAAAGAAATTTCTCTCTGCTTTAAATTGATATTTGCATACTTAAAACTAATGTGTATGACCATTCAAGAGGGACAACCTATGAGTTATAATAATATACGCCATGTTATTACGTCATACTCCATAGACGTCATACAATATTATGGCTCCATTTTACACATTTATAAACAGTAATTATACACAACTATCACAGGAAACAATACAATTTATAGCATAGTGTGGAATATATATGTATTAAATAACTTTAGGAAATTTGAATATTTTTATAACAATTCTTGTTACTGTATGTGAAGAAATATTTAACAAGAAAGATGTAATCCACAAATCCTATACATGCTGCTTCATTGTATAAACTGGAGATCTACAATATTTTAAGTATAATTTGAAGCAGAGGCTTTAAGGTGTTATATACCTGTGTAAGGTTATTAGACACGAAGTACGTACAAGTGGCTGTTAACTATCTTCTGGATATCATTGCTTTGATTTACTCAACACTTCCTCCACAACCGGTTATAGTACTCGGCGGTCTTAGTACCAAGTGACACTACGCTTGACCTTCATTGGGTCGACACCGATTGTCTGTCTTTAATTATCGACTAGTGATGGACAAATTGAGTTGTTCGCACAACCCATGTTTGCTTTGGAGCCGCCAACAATGGGCTACAAGACAGGAACTATGCCAGTGGCCTGGGGGAGGACTATTGTGTTCAACCCACTTCGCGGGTTCAATGAATGCGCCAATATCAGACCTGAGTGTCTTAACTAGTCGGCGAACGTTTTTATGCGTTTCATTTAGAAATTTCAAACGGTAACTCAATTCTTGTTCATTCAATTCCACCTATTAGCTCACGCTCTACCTATGCAGGCCTATATCTTGTTCGTTAATTAAATACTCTTTATTCATCCACTAAAGTTCAAATACTTTTTTTTTTAATTGTAGTGGATAATACTTGATGTTATTACATTTTGTTCAAATATTATTGAATTTATTTTAAATTTAATTAATTATTTTAGTTTTACATTAGTCAAAACTTTTCACACAAGGGGTGAGGTATGCAATATTGCTATTTCGTCTCATTTGGTTTAAAATAAGTGATAGCATATGATTTCATAAAACAGCTGATTTTATGTTATAGGTTATGGTAGAACAGCTGATTTAACGCATAGGCTATGTTACTTTATTTATAATAATGATAATTATTTAATAAAAGTAACTAAAATACATTTGTTTGACCTGAGAATTGACTTTATATTTATATTACTTATTATATTTGTTATTTTGAAGTTTTTCTTACGAAAAAGCCGTAAATTATTAATCGTATGTAAATATTTACTTACAAATTTAGTTTTAGATAGATAAGGTTTTTGGAGAGCAATTACTCAAATGCAATCCTTATACAAACAACTCCCCCTTCTTCTAATATTGAATGCCTGTAAGAAAAGAGCAACAGTAGTAGACAAGAACTCTGGGCCAAGCAACACAAACCCTCCAAACTGTTCCACATTCCAACCAATAAAACCATTATATAAAATCGACTTCAAGCATCTGACATTAATAGAGATTAATTGCTTCGCCATAGCTTGGTTGTCGACTCCGGTGAACTCTCGCTACTAGCGGGTTGCAAGGCATATATGTCGGTCTCGATCAGGAAATTAACACAAATTTTCAATATCATTGCCTTCATTTTTTTTTCAGAACACATTTTACAAAACAATGCATTTTAAGCCATAAAAGACGCGTGAGATAAAATTTATAATCTTTTTCTTAGAATATCCTGGAAAGAAACAAAACCTTTAATCACAACAAACTGGTTTTTACTCAATCATGTTTCGACTACAAAATTGTCTTTCTCAGCGATAACTATACACTTGAGGAGGTACATGGTTATCAATGAGGTGACAACTTGTGCTCTCGTAACATTAATGAGTAAAAAAGATCGTATATGTGTTTTATTGTGAGCTTTGTTGTTCTTTTATATTATTTACTTAGAAATTCATTATAAATGTCTATATTTAGTTATCGGGATAAAATTCCATTTTGAATATCACTTCCACATTTCTTTTCATATGAGTACAGTGTTGAAGCCACATGATATATATAGAAACTGAGAAGGTAAAGTGCTTATGTCATGTCGCATTACATAAAACTGAAATGCAAACTACTAAAACACTGTTTTTACCAAGCAAAATGCATTGCACAGGTCACAGAGTATTTATTTAACTGCGTATCTGTGTTCCCGCTGTAATAGCGTCCAACAGCAGAGACTTGTACGCCACCTGCTTTCGTAACAAGTGGCGCATTCTTGTGTAATAATACCATCAGTGGAGAGACGTGCCGGGCGCGAGGAGAAGCTACACAGCTTCCAGCGATGAAGTTCTCCAGGTGGCCTTGGACCTAACTTGGCACTAAGGTTAATACTATATCACGTAATGGACCCTGAAACATGCGATGTGCACTGTTGTAGTTTACATCGTAATATAACAAACAGCATTTACCGTGTCAGATGTAATTTTTTTTCGTTCATGTGCATAATTTGGAAAGCACCAATTCTTCAATTTTTTAAATCACTTTTTCAGTAGGAGTTTTAAAACTTGTAAACGTAAATAATATATACAATAATAATAACACTGATAATTAGTTTGGTAGTCTTATGGCGACCAGCCAGAGACACTACTGTCATCGACGAGGGATACGAGGAAATTGTGAATATAGGTTGGGACATAAGATATAGGATTCAGTCTGGGGAACAGAATTCAAGTAGAGGTTGAAGGTTTTAGGTAGGGTTGTAGGATTTGGGTAGAGGTATAAGAATTAGGAAGAGGTATAGGTTTTAGGTAGGGGTGTAGGGTTTAGGAAGGGGTATAAGATTCAGGTGATTTGTAGGGTATAGGTTGTAGGATTAAAGAGTATAGGTGGAAGGGGTACAGGATTTAGGTAGCGGTATAGAATTTAGGTGAGTTGTAGGATATAGGTGATAGGGTTAAGGAATATAGGTAGTAGGATTTAGGTGGGTTATAGCATATATGTGGTAGGGTTAAAGAATATAGATGGTCGGGGTATAGATGTAAGGTAGGGGTATAAGATTTAGGAAGGGTAAGGAATTTAGGAATGGGTATGGGATGTAGGTGACAGTATAAAATTTAGGAAGGGATGTGGAACGTATGTAAGGGTATGGAAATTAGGTAGAGGTTTAAGATTTAAGTAGGTTTAGGAGTTTAGGTGAGTTTAGAATTTAGGCAGGGGTATGGGATTTAGGGACGGGTGTAGAAATTAGGAAGGAGTGTAGAACCTAAGTAAGGGTCTAGGATTTAGGTGGAGTTTTAGGTCTAACGTAGGGTTATAGGATACGGAGAGTTGTGTAGCTAAAGTAAACCTATTAGTCCTTATTTGCGTCATAAAGAGCTCCCGCGGTACCCCTTTGGAAACAAAAAGGATAAAGAGGGTATGTGGCACTAGGTAGTCTCAGGAAAGGATGTATGGGTCCTCTCTGGGTACTGGGAATAAGTCAAAATTACTACTTCCCGTGGGTGAGGTCACTTAGTTAAAGTAGACCCACTCTCTAATGGCGTCGTAAAGAGGTGTTTACCCCTCACTCCCTCGGAAGAAGAAGGGTGGAGGGAACTTGGTAATACTAAGGGAAGTACATAATGGTAACCTGGTTCTAGGAATAGGATACAGTTATGGCATTATGTGGCCTTGACAAATGTGCCCCCTCCATATTTGGTGACGCAATAAACCATGTTATCTTACTATAGTTACTAAGTGTATGTGTGTGTGCCTGTGTGAGGGCTGTTAGGATACGCTCAAGGTTTCTAACCAAAACTCTTCTGGATTGGATCCAAACGATTTGGCAACAAGGTAGAAAAGTCCACGTGCAAGTGGAGCGCGCTCGCACATCTGTTTCCACTATTCACGGAGCCATTGCTCATAATAGAAATAATTATTCTGCAACAAAATGATGTGAAACTCGGCGTGACGCGCGCCCTTTCTTCCCGCATTACCCGGTCGTTGCAGCCGCAGCTGGTAACATCCCAATGTCGCGTCCATTCTTGCGAGGAAGTTATTAAATCCGTGCGACGCGTGATTCTAGTTACCATTCTCCGCATTGACATTCGATTCCGTAAAATGTTACTGAACGCCGATCAATATATTTATCTCAACTTCTTGTAAATATAGCCTAATTCTTTCAACTGTTACATTGTGAAATGTTTCGCGTCTGACACCTTTTCGGATATAGAAAAACACCTGCATTGCGTCAACAGCTATACATGAGTGTACGGATTAAATAAGTATTATAAATAAATATTTTTTAAAGTAAATTCCTTCTTAGGCCAACAAAGAAAAATTGTGTTTTAGTTACTTCTTAACTAATAATTACAATAAATATAAAACAAGTAACATAACCTAAGCGTTAAAACAGCTGTTCTACCACATAACCTAATCATGTGTATTACGAAATCATGTTATCACTTGTTTTAAGCCAAATGTAACGGAATAACTGTATTGTCTACCTTGCCTATTTTGTGAAATGTTTTTCTCCCATATAAAACTAAATTATATTTCATTAAAGTTAATTATTGAATAAATATTTGAAAGAACTGTATTAACATCAAGTGTCATCCTCTATAAGTTTCAAAAATAGATTTGAAATTTAGTCATGAATAAAAAGTATTTTATTAACGATTGAATATTTGAACAAAACACACACACACACACACACATATATATATATATATATATATATATATATATATATATATATATATATAAATTGTATATATTTTAAAACAACATAGGTTATTTAAATACAAGAATATTTATTAATTTATATTCAAAGCTTTTCGTTGGTAAACAGTACCAACATCATCAGACATCGTAGTTTACCAATGAAAAGCTTTGAATATAAATTAATAAATATTCTTGTATTTGAATAACCTATGTTGTTTTAAATTAGTAAACAAGAAAACGTATTTTATATTTATATTGTATACATATGTATAATATATATATATATATATATATATATATATATATATATATATATATATATATATATATATATATATATATACATACAAGGAGAGTACGGACTAATAGAAAAAAATAAATTAAGCGAAAACATATGATTTCATACAACAGCTGTTTCCATTACACTTTAGGTAATGTTACATTATTTGTTGTAAATGATTAACTTAAATTGTTATCAGTTAATAGAGTTTTTGTTTCATATTATAATAAGTTTTACGATAATTAATCCTATATAAAGGTATTAAATGCTGTATTTGTTTTCTAATTTTTCAATTGAAACGCATCTTATAGCCCATTCTCGAATTTCAAAATTTAATTTTAATCCATTGACAATTTTGCCAAAACTCAACATATTTTATAATATCAATTTTCTAAAAAAATCAGTGTCCTTTGTCTAACAAATTAAATCACATTTTTAAATGTTATTTTAATTTTTTTAACTAATTTTGAAACAACCTTTTCATGTTATTTAACCTTCTTAAAGAGTTTCTATCTATTCAACACAATATTACGTTAAACGGCCATTTCTTATGGTTTCATTTATTTCGAATCAAATTTTTTATATTTTTTTTGTAATTTATTTTTAACTTTGAACTGCAGTTTTCAGTTAAAGTTTTAATATAAATTTTAATATCCAAATCTGTTTTTACTTTATTTCAAAATATTTCTTTTACCCTTCACATTTATTTTAAATTATTCTTAATAGGACCTTCCTATTTCACTAGGAGGTGTCCGCCATTTTGAGTAGCTGACTACGTCATAATAAAGTAGTCTTATTTTTTAACAAAGCCACTATGTTAAGTCTTTAACATTTTTAAAAATTTACTAAAATCAAATTTTTAATTTTTATATTTACCCTAATATTGAATTTTATTTTTTAAAATTAAATTTGAAAAAGAGAGAAGCTAAGTTCTGAACTTTTAGAGTTGCCCCTCATCCTTGTTCTGCTCTTTAGCTGTTGTCTTGCCAGGTCCTATACCTCTCTTGACAGTCCATTGCTTGTACCCGTCCAGTTTAGCGTCCATCCGACTCTATTTTGGGTTTAGCTCTCTAGAATTTGTCCAAAAACTGTCTCTATTTTTATTCTTATTCCACTCTCAATTAATTTTGAATTTTAGTTCAAACTTCTTACGACTTTACTCTTTTTTACCAGTCTTGTAAACAATGGATTTCTTTAATTTAAAATATACTGAAATATACTTTGAAAAAATTAATTTAGCCACTGTTCATTTTCTTCATTTCTAACTGAATCTATTTTTAAAACGCCTACTAATTCACTGAACCTTTTTTGTTTGCGGACGCCACGACCTGATGGTAAGTTCGTAGAAAACCGCTTTTGGGAAGTTTCCCCACAATACTACATCTTATCACCACATTCGAACTCCTTAGCCCTGCATTTTGTTGTTTATGTACACTTTGAAAAAAATCAACGCTTTTACAAAGCGGAGCGAAATTACACGTCCGTCCTGCTCGAACTCTGGAACCACGCTAACATCTCGTTTGGCCCTTCCAACTCATAACGCGTCCACCCTCGGACAACCCTTAGCCAATCGCAAAGCTGCTCGATGTGGCGTGATCTGGACGCTGGATGCTCGTCCTATCCTATCGACCTTTCAAATCGTCATCCATACTATGGTTGAAATCTCTTCAAATTCCTTTATTTCGCTGTAACTTTCAAATTTGGTCAAATTTGAGGTTTCTCTTCTCTCCATTTCTCTCTTCTTTTTTCTTCCTGTGTCTGCTCAAATGTCGGTGGTCTCTCTACCTTGATCTTGACTTTTCTGCTTCTTTCAAATTTATAAAATCCCTTGTCCCTGCTAATGCCTTTGTCTATATTGTTTTTAATTGCTACAATGATTTATTTCTATGTTTTAGCCATTACACCCAAGCCGCATGTCTCGGTTCTATGAATTTAAACTATTTTAAAATTTTCAATTTTAACTTTATATTATAACACTTAAATGTCACATTTTACCCCGTTACAAAACACACACACACACACTGACTGGATTTTACCTTATATCTACCATGTATTTGAAGCGATGTATAACGTATGGAACAGAACGCCATAACTGTTTAGAAATTAACCCATATTCTGCGGCGCCATGGGTATATCTCTGTGTAAGCCAGACTTGCTGCTATTGTTTTCAGCTTATAGCTTCAGCTTGTTTCCAAAGCCAGATTTAAAGTGGCAAGCTATAAATGGAAGAGTCCAGAAAGAATACGTAGGAGAGTAGGTATTGGCGGGACTTTACTGACTGCTTTCATGGTCAAGAAGCACTTGTTTTTGTTTGCAAGCTGATAATGATTTAATCCAAATTTAAAAACAATTTGACTTGAAGCACAAATATTTATTAATTCCACCTCACACTCTCCTTATTTGTACAAATTTTCAATCGTTATATCTGTCAATCAAAATACCTGTTTATTCATCCAATCAAGTTCAAATACATTTTTCTTACCTATAGTGGATGACACGTGATGTTAATACAGTATTTTCAAATATTTATTCAATATTTAATTTATAAAATTTCGGTCTACGGGCGTAGGTTGGATTCGAACTGAGTATCTTCATGTTCGAAGTCATGCGTTTTGGCACTGAGCCAACTTCTCCATAGCTAGAAATGTACATCTCAAAGATTTAGGCCTTTATGGATTTTTCTTTTCCATGTACAACCTTAAATTGTTGCCACGGTTACCCCACATTATCAGAAATAATGATCTAGAATTGAAAATGAATGAAAAGAATCTTAAAAAACAAATAAACTAGATTAAGGGTATCGAAAAAAGAAAGCTTATAAATAGTAACGAACAAAAGCAATAGTCCAACACAATACATAGAAAGGAAAATGGAAAACTCCAAGGAAATTTGCTTTTTAATTTACCATTTAATATTGTCATTCTGGCATATGAATATACATATTTATATTCATTGTAGTTATAAAAAAAAAATGAAACTAAATTTTTCCTAGTTGATTTAAGGAGGAATTGTTTTAAAAAATGTATATTACTCGTTAAACTTAACGAAAGAACTGGCATAAGTTCTCTTTCAATATTTCTAACATTTTTTACCGCTGGCATCAATTAGTATTCGCAATAGACATCCAATATTAGTTAAAGGCTATTAATAATTCTGTATTAGACATTTTATATAATACAGTGTTTTCAACCCTGAAGTTGACAAAGTACACAGGAAATAAGTAATTGTAGCTTGATATAAGATGGCGTTGATATTGTTACCTCACTTCCTGCTGTGGTTTTACAAATGCTTAATAAACCAATTCTTTAAATTACGAGAATATATTTGAAGCAAGTTGTTTCAAGTCACTCTATATTCTTTTATTCCATTTCAACTTGAGCCACAAGTTCGCACTTAAACACTTGGACATAACAATGTAACACTTACCTACAGTAGCACTTACTTTGATGTTTAATAAAAACAACCATTTCTCTTGGTTGTTTTAGGTTGAGTAAGAGGTGGGGTAGGGCCCTACATCTACCTAATATCCCTTTATGAGGTGATTTTTAGAATATTTTTGGCGTTACAATGTCAATAAAGTGTGTGGGAATTTAATGAAGCAACTATCACATTAATATATGTAAACGTTTTCAAATCAAGTTTACTTTATGAATTCACTGTTAAATATGGAGTATCTAGAATTTATTAAATTTCTTTGTGAATTATCTCTTCACCTTCATAGCGGCAAACCTTCAAAAACACATCTTATTCTAGTTCTTTAGAAATGTGAAAGTGGAAAAACACAAATGTAAGCAAGTTATAAATGTAGGATCAAAAATGAAATCAATACTTTAAAATAATAAACCAAAGAGGTTACAAAACAATGTGACTCTAATGGAATTACTTAGAACAAAACGTCGCTGACGATTAATTTGAAAATATATTCGTATTTCTTGCACTAAATCTAGATTGAACTAAAACTAAATTTAATATTAAATAGAAATCAAACCCAAGTTACGACTGCAATATGTTTTCAGTAGTATGACCTCAACAATTAGGAGTGTTTCGTAAGCAAAAGAAGGATGATACCAGAAGAAGTTTGATCGTTTACAAACGTGGAGTTTAGAAGAATGAAGAATTAACGTGGAAAGTTTGAGAAGCATGCGATAGTTTGAAAGAATGATTAAGAAGAAAGATTTTATGGGCAGTGAAGAAGCGAGCACTAGAATACTTGGGAAGATCATGAGAGGAGAATGGTATGCACTGCTGCAGCCCAGTATCCAGAGGATAGACGGATCAAATAGCACCTCAACTAATTGCTTAAAGCAGTAGAATCAAAGATGCGAGTGGCTTCCATGATTGCCCAACATCGAAACAAAGAAGGCATGTAAAGAAAAAGAGAATTAGGCTAAAAATTGTAGAATGACTCCAACTAAGTACAGATGACAAACGGGGAAGGAAAATGACAGTTCGAAAGTTTTATTGGGCATGGTTATTACATACAGGGTCACGTATTCGTCTGGTGGCGTTTGGAGATTTATCTTCGGTCGAGGAGCTTTCAACTGCGATTAATTAATATTAATGATGCATATCCTTAATCACGCATTCGTCAAGAGAACTTCGGCGCACTCTCTCGGACAACTCAATCAAGCTATAACTGCGAGTTATTTGGCGAACACCATAAAAAGGCTTGGTCTGGCTGTAAAGGATTATGCTTATCATTAGGATGATGAGGCAGATATCCACCCTTTGGGACTCCATTTCAGAAAAGGCTTCAAACAATAATGCCCTAAGCTGACTATAAGAAGGGGCACGTTCAAATAATAAAATATTTAAAGGAGTAATTTTTAATTCATAAGAAACAATTTTGTTTTAAACTAATATTTTAAACACATTTATCTGTATTAATTTGGAGTGGTTATTTCGATGTGTAGAAGGCACTCCTAGGAGTGTTATATCATTAAGAGAGTACAGTACATTGATCAAATAACGGTGAAGCAATTATCAGATAATTCTAATACTCGATTAGACATTTACTATCTGTGACATTCTCCAGCGTATCTGTGATGTTATCCAAATGTATCCGTAAATAAGCACTTAACGAATCCGATTTGACCTGAGCAATTGCACTGTGATATCTTAACATTTCTGTTCCAGCAATTATATTCTGTTTAATTCCAAACTCTAGAACTGCGTAACAATTAGAAGTGAATATAAAGAAACAATCACCAAAGCGTAAGTTGGACAAGATGTTTGCACTCTAAGAATGACAGATATCTCGTCACGTGACTAGATGTGAACGGATAAAGCCAGAGCGACGGAAGTGCCCGTGATCCCTTAAGTCACGTGACCGCAGGAAAACTAAAATACCAACGTGTCCTGTCTGCGCGACGTGAGCCAAATGTACTTCCGTTGTGCGTAGCTGTGATCGGGCCTGACACACATTAAACTTGTTCCTAGAACAATGTTTCCTAGAATGTAAATTTGCTTTATAAGAACAGATAGAATTTAAAAGGCCACATTCCCATTTCTGGGACCGTAGAGTGTGAACATTTAAGGTTGACTCATGTAATGTATAAAGGGCCCATCGCTGTCTCTACTCAGTAGACTGGTACGAGGCTTTCAATACTTCGTTTATTTCTGGAGCGGCTCCTGTCCTGGACATAGAAGCATTACGTTACCAACATTAGCCCTATTTATTTTTAAAAGAACACATGTCCTGCAACCAAATTCATCCTAAGCTTTATCATGCGTAGATGCTTGAGTGTGTGTGCTGACGTCACGTATAGGTATAACTTTGCAGAAACATGATAGTCGCACTTATAGGATCTAAAATCAGTTTTTGTGTCTCCTGAAAAATACCAAAAAGTTGACAAGAGCCACTTGAAAAATAATATTAATTTGGCAAATTCGCGTCAAACATGACTACGATTTTTGTGTTACTAACTTTTCTTATATTCTCAAGTATGCCTTTGTAAGGGAAAAGTTTTTTTTTTGAAATATGGTTAATATAAAATTACGATTAGGTGCTAAAGATCTTCAAAACTACAACATAATGTATAAAATGAGACTGAATCTAACAATTCTTATTGTTATTGTATTATTTGTTTCTTTTAGAAATTCTAACGTATTGCGTTAGATAAAATTATATAGGCCCATACACACATACATATGCACACACACACACACACACACACACACACACACACACACACACACACACACACACACACACACACACACACACACACACACACACACACACACACACACACACACACACACACACACACACACACACACACACACACACACACACACACACACACACACACACGCACGCACACACACACACACACACACACACACACACACATATATATATATATATATATATATATATATATCACTTATAAAGCACTTATATATATATATATATATATATATATATATATATATATATATATCACTTACACTTAATGTACTTAAACAAGAATCTTACACTTGGTGTATTTGCTAGTCGACTTTCGAGAATTATAATTTTATAGTGTTCTTATTTTCAAGCTTATTTTGAGACTGTAAAGCTTGAGACGAGTCTCAAATTAATAGTACTCGAAAGTCGACGCGGAAATACACCAAGTATATTTATTTATCATTGTACATACCTTTGGTCGAATAGAATATTTATCCCTGTTAAATCACGCCATACACACCAACAGTAGTTTTACGACTAAACTTGATATGGAGACCTTTTCCTACGTGTCCGTAAGATGTATTGAATGGGATTCCACCATTAGGACTTGTTTTAGGCAAGTCTACAAACTACCCCGAGTCTTGTGGGTTATATGGAATACAAAAATTTCATCATGCCCTCATTGTTACAACAGTAAATCATGAAGTCTCTCCCTCTACCCATTGCACGAAAGTGAACTGCCAGGAGCTGGATGATTTTCATCTTCAAATCGTGAGCAAAGTAGTCCAGCCTCCTCCATTAGAAGGTTTAAACCCCAAGTTAGGTCATTGAGTTCCCACTACTAGGAGGTTGAGGTACGCATTCTTCCTCGCTCGGTCAGTATTCTTCAGGCGATGAACTATTGGCATGATCAGAATCTGAGTCAACAACACTTTTGTTGATCAGTGATGCCAACTGCCAATTAGGTATGATGAAAATACCCGTATGTAGGCCCGTATTATTGAATATCTCCCTACTTGTAAAAACATATTAATCATGACAATTTGTGTAAAACCTATAAGGTAGAAGCAGTAATAGGCCCTACTCTTTGATAACAACATAAAACATAAAAAACCTTGCAGAGTGGTGATTATCCGCCGTTGTTCTTTATCCACCGTTGTTAAAGTTGTTGTTTTCACCAAGTGTTGTGGTTTTATACGAAAGTTTTCATTTTTACTTTAAATAGTTTATCTAAATACCAATAGATGAACCATTTTCACTAGATACAACAAAACCTTTCATATGAAGATTTTTGAGTAGAGTACAAAGAATGTTCAGATTGATGGGGGTTCTTGAATGTATCAATAGGAGTAAATATAATACAAGAATAGCAGAAAGCTGCTATATCTAACCCTCAAATAGTAAACATGGTCCCAGAGACACGTTAGAATGTTTTGTCGTTTGGTTGGCAACACTGACATCATCTGAGAGTCATATATTCGTGGTACCTTCCTCCCTATTTGTCTAGTGCAGGCATCCTCACCACGCGACCTGCGGGCCATATGCTGCCCTGGGAACGTTATTCTATGGCCCTCAGACAGTTAGAATGTTTTGTCGTTTGGTTGGCAACACTGACATCAACTGAGAGTCATATATTCGTGGTACCTTCCTCCCTATTTGTCTAGTGCAGGCATCCTCACCACGCGACCTGCGGGCCATATGCTGCCCTGAGAGCGTTATTCTATGGTCCTCAGACAGTTAGAGAGTTACATTTTTATGCCCAGAAAATATTATATGATTATGCATGTCTGTGCATCTACATTCAGAAGGCTGGCGTGCATAAAGCAAAAGTACAGATCGCTATTACAGTGTGAACGTTGAAAACATTCTGCTAACATAGATGCCATATTAGAGAACTGTGAAAGGTGTCGCCCATCGGCTTCAAAGAATTAACTAATTCAGGTATTCCTGGAGTAAATAAAATACATTTTCCTACCTTTTTATGTCCAAAACAGTTAATTTATGTTCGTGATGTAATAAACTTATGTTATAATCTTACTCTTTGTGAGCTATTTAATGCTACTTGTACTTGCGTCCCTTAGGGAAAACTTCATGCAAACATTTTGGCTCTCTAAAAAATCCTAGTGAAGAACCCTGGTCCAGTGTAAAGTTTACCCTTCTGTTCCCCCTTATAAAATGTGAAGTGCAGTGCCTTTGTGATTTATTCTAACCTAGCGTATCTGTTTACACTACCGAGCAAGAAGAATGCGTGCCTAGTAAAGCATTTATCTATAAAATTGCTCAACTATGCAAGGGTTCCAATATGCCTTATAAGGATCTGTTCATCTATGTCTATGGAACATGAAAACATGGCAAACCCTCGCGGTTCATACAATAGCCTGCATCGCGAACCCCAACGGGAGAAACTTACGTATAATTAAATAGAAAGCTTTTAGCGGATGACAACAAATCCCCGCCGATGTCAGTATTCCGTTAGCAACTTTAGTACAAACAGAAATGGACTCGTATTTTCATTAGAATGACAAGAATCTACATTTTGCGTTATACGCAGGCTTCGAGTGCCGTAGTAGCGGGGCCGTTGGGTGCTCGCATCGAGTATCGATATATTGGCAGGCGTCTCACGTTAAGTCACGAGACACAGTTAGCCAAGTGTCTAAAACCTACTTTGCGACGGTATCGTCGCCCATTGTTTGGCACTGCGCGTAGCTGCGTGCGTTACATAGCTAATTAATCCGATTGTAACACACTCCCGGATTGCAGTCCGGGTGCACGCTTCCAGACTGGCAATTAGGGAGCTTTCGGTAGCCTTGAAACCCCCAAAACCTCCCAAACAGAAGTGAACCCTTGAAGGGAAAACAACAGTATATAATTAAAGTGTAAAACATTGTCAGATTGACAAAATTAAATTATCTAATTATTTGGTCACCCAATGAACCAGACCTATACAAATCTTTGCATGAAAAATTTGAAATAAAAATATATTATTAGTATATATATATATATATATATATATATATACGTTTATTAGTAGTGAATTTATATTCACGAATGATTACTTATCAAAACGAAGTGTATGGAAACTACTTATTGTCTTTTTTAAGGCTTATGTAATTTGTTCAATACATTTCTTCACACAGATCACATGAAGATTGTTCACAAGTGCTCTTTATCAAACTCGAAATATCCGGATGTCGTTGAGTAACCCTAAGTCTCTAGGGGAAATAACGTACCCAGTTCCTCCTTAACAGTTACCAGTTTAACGTTATTGTCTCGTTAAAACAACCGCCTTTTTAATCTAAACAAATTTATACCAGTGACAAAATGTTAAATAAAATTTAATAACGATTGATTGAACTGTAGTCTCTGGCAAAGTTTTATTTATTTATAATTTATATTGAAAAATAAAACTATATTAATAATTTAAAATACAGAAGTTAACATAAAGTAGGACTGGTGAAAACAGCTGTTGTATGACATCGCAGTAATATGCTTAATTTGATGCTAGCGCGCGCACACACACACACACACACACACACACACAAAACCACAAACACACAAACGAGCACACACACACACACCCTACGTGTGTGTGTGTGTGTGTGTGTGTGTGTGTGTATATATATATATATATATATATATAAAGTGAAAGAGAGAGGGGAGATCTAAATCTGGAAGGGAAAATGTTTACGAGAATTGAGAGTTTTTCTTCATTGCAAAAGGATCTAAAAACATTTCACTTGAACAAATTCAGACTCAGCGAATTAATCTGCTACACTGTGAAATATTAAATAGATAAAACCGGTGTAATTGTGTAAAATGTCATATATCTTGATGTATGGGAAGCTAACCAGGTTCTGCCTTTGTTTTTAGTACGTGTGGGTTGTTGTAAACTCAATGCATGACCGGAGTGGATTAAGGTTCCGTCACGGAGCGTACTTCGCCGAGAAAAGTGTTTTTACATTTTTACTTTATATAAACACAAGGTCTTATATCCCATGATGCAATCCACCAGTGCTGGCTATTGGTCTCGCATCGGCTATGCTGAGCCATTATGTTAGCGATAGAGCGTTCTCTATTTTTTCTCCAACTTTAGATAAAAACTACTGTAATTTTATCGCTCGGCTACTCGACGGTGACAATTATCTGTGACTAAAGACAAATTGACAGACCTAGTTCTTCCGCGGATCACAGGACTTTTGAGCAAGAGAGGAATTGGCCTAGAGTGTACACGACAGTTCTCCTGGCGTTACCACGTGCATTCTTTACCTTAACGTATGTGAAGCTCGAGGATGTACGGTTCCGCTAGTTTACTTTGTTTGGCAGCAGATTTCTCTCAAAGCAAAAAACCAAGTCTCATCGGTCAAGGTTGACGCTAGAGTATTCCCAAAATATTGAACATTTAACAAAATTCTCGTGTTAAGGAACAAGGACGTAAAAACGGTACTTTGTAAAGCCGAAACAAGTTTTTGTCTTAACGTGGAATGAAGGAATCACCTATTTTAACATTTTTCCGTAGCCTTATTGTGTCAGGTTTATTATCACACTGCAGCGTCCACATTCATTCACTTCGAGTGAACATGTGTCTGTGGTGTGAACACTGAAAACAATTCATTGTAAATTAGAATATATGGTGGATGGCGTTTGTAAATATTTAGTACGAAATAACTCTTTACAACGCGTTGTAAAAACATGACTACGTAAACTTGCTGGAGACAAGAGAAACGAGCTAACTGTCAAAAGTGGGAGGTAACGTAAGGTCATTTGTAACCCAAAATTGCTCCAATAAGATTAGAACTAAGGAAGTAAGCGTTCGTCTGTGTAACTAGAGACAGTTTATGCCCGTGTCCAGCCCTAACTTGTGTAAACATAAAGGAGCGAGTAAGCGTTCGTATGTGTAACTAGAGATAGTTTGTGCCCATCTCCAGCCCTAACTTGTGTAAACATAAAGGCGTGAGTAAGCGTTCGTATGTGTAACTAGAGATAGTTTGTGCCCATCTCCAGCCCTAACTTGTATAAACATAAAGGCGTAAGTAAGCGTTCGTATGTGTAACTAGAGATAGTTTGTGCCCATGTCCAGCCCTAACTTGTGTAAACATAAAGGGGCGAGTAAGCGTTCGTATGTGTAACTAGAGATAGTTTGTGCCCCTGACCAACACTAACTTGTGTAAACATAAAGGCGTGAGTAAGCGTTCGTATGTGTAACTAGAGATAGTTTGTGCCCATGTCCAGCACTAACTTGTGTAAACATAAAGGCGTGAGTAAGCGTTCGTATGTGTAACTAGAGATAGTTTGTGCCCATCTCCAGCCCTAACTTGTATAAACATAAAGGCGTAAGTAAGCGTTCGTATGTGTAACTAGAGATAGTTTGTGCCCATGTCCAGCACTAACTTGTGTAAACATAAAGGCGTGAGTAAGCGTTCGTATGTGTAACTAGAGATAGTTTGTGCCCATCTCCAGCCCTAACTTGTATAAACATAAAGGCGTAAGTAAGCGTTCGTATGTGTAACTAGAGATAGTTTGTGCCCATGTCCAGCACTAACTTGTGTAAACATAAAGGCGTAAGTAAGCGTTCGTATGTGTAACTAGAGATAGTTTGTGCCCATGTCCAGCACTAACTTGTGTAAACATAAAGGCGTGAGTAAGCGTTCGTATGTGTAACTAGAGATAGTTTGTGCCCATCTCCAGCCCTAACTTGTATAAACATAAAGGCGTAAGTAAGCGTTCGTATGTGTAACTAGAGATAGTTTGTGCCCATGTCCAGCACTAACTTGTGTAAACATAAAGGCGTAAGTAAGCGTTCGTATGTGTAACTAGAGATAGTTTGTGCCCATGTCCAGCACTAACTTGTGTAAACATAAAGGCGTAAGTAAGCGTTCGTATGTGTAACTAGAGATAGTTTGTGCCCATGTCCAGCACTAACTTGTGTAAACATAAAGGCGTAAGTAAGCGTTCGTATGTGTAACTAGAGATAGTTTGTGCCCATGTCCAGCACTAACTTGTGTAAACATAAAGGCGTAAGTAAGCGTTCGTATGTGTAACTAGAGATAGTTTGTGCCCATGTCCAGCACTAACTTGTGTAAACATAAAGGCGTAAGTAAGCGTTCGTATGTGTAACTAGAGATAGTTTGTGCCCATGTCCAGCACTAACTTGTGTAAACATAAAGGCGTAAGTAAGCGTTCGTATGTGTAACTAGAGATAGTTTGTGCCCATGTCCAGCACTAACTTGTGTAAACATAAAGGCGTAAGTAAGCGTTCGTATGTGTAACTAGAGATAGTTTGTGCCCATGTCCAGCACTAACTTGTGTAAACATAAAGGCGTAAGTAAGCGTTCGTATGTGTAACTAGAGATAGTTTGTGCCCATGTCCAGCACTAACTTGTGTAAACATAAAGGCGTAAGTAAGCGTTCGTATGTGTAACTAGAGATAGTTTGTGCCCATGTCCAGCACTAACTTGTGTAAACATAAAGGCGTAAGTAAGCGTTCGTATGTGTAACTAGAGATAGTTTGTGCCCATGTCCAGCACTAACTTGTGTAAACATAAAGGCGTAAGTAAGCGTTCGTATGTGTAACTAGAGATAGTTTGTGCCCATGTCCAGCACTAACTTGTGTAAACATAAAGGCGTAAGTAAGCGTTCGTATGTGTAACTAGAGATAGTTTGTGCCCATGTCCAGCACTAACTTGTATAAACATAAAGGCGTGAGTAAGCGTTCGTATGTGTAACTAGAGATAGTTTGTGCCCATCTCCAGCCCTAACTTGTATAAACATAAAGGCGTAAGTAAGCGTTCGTATGTGTAACTAGAGATAGTTTGTGCCCATGTCCAGCACTAACTTGTGTAAACATAAAGGCGTAAGTAAGCGTTCGTATGTGTAACTAGAGATAGTTTGTGCCCATGTCCAGCACTAACTTGTGTAAACATAAAGGCGTGAGTAAGCGTTCGTATGTGTAACTAGAGATAGTTTGTGCCCATCTCCAGCCCTAACTTGTATAAACATAAAGGCGTAAGTAAGCGTTCGTATGTGTAACTAGAGATAGTTTGTGCCCATGTCCAGCACTAACTTGTGTAAACATAAAGGCGTGAGTAAGCGTTCGTATGTGTAACTAGAGATAGTTTGTGCCCATGTCCAGCACTAACTTGTGTAAACATAAAGGCGTGAGTAAGCGTTCGTATGTGTAACTAGAGATAGTTTGTGCCCATCTCCAGCCCTAACTTGTATAAACATAAAGGCGTAAGTAAGCGTTCGTATGTGTAACTAGAGATAGTTTGTGCCCATGTCCAGCCCTAACTTGTGTAAACATAAAGGGGCGAGTAAGCGTTCGTATGTGTAACTAGAGATAGTTTGTGCCCCTGACCAACACTAACTTGTGTAAACATAAAGGCGTGAGTAAGCGTTCGTATGTGTAACTAGAGATAGTTTGTGCCCATGTCCAGCACTAACTTGTGTAAACATAAAGGCGTGAGTAAGCGTTCGTATGTGTAACTAGAGATAGTTTGTGCCCGTGTCTAGCCCTAACTTGTGTAAACATAAAGGCGTAAGTAAGCGTTCGTATGTGTAACTAGAGATAGTTTGTGCCCATGTCCAGCACTAACTTGTGTAAACATAAAGGCGTGAGTAAGCGTTCGTATGTGTAACTAGAGATAGTTTGTGCCCGTGTCCAGCACTAACTTGTGTAAACATAAAGGCGTGAGTAAGCGTTCGTATGTGTAACTAGAGATAGTTTGTGCCCGTGTCTAGCCCTAACTTGTGTAAACATAAAGGCGTGAGTAAGCGTTCGTATGTGTAACTAGAGATAGTTTGTGCCCGTGTCTAGCCCTAACTTGTGTAAACATAAAGGCGTAAGTAAGCGTTCGTATGTGTAACTAGAGGTAGTTTGTGCCCATGTCCAGCACTAACTTGTGTAAACATAAAGGCGTGAGTAAGCGTTCGTATGTGTAACTAGAGATAGTTTGTGCCCGTGTCCAGCCCTAACTTGTGTAAACATTAAGGCGTAAGTAAGCGTTCTATGTGTAACTAGAGATAGTTTGTGCCCATGTCCAGCACTAACTTCTGTAAACATAAAGGCGTGAGTAAGCGTTCGTATGTGTAACTAGAGATAGTTTGTGCCCGTGTCTAGCCCTAACTTGTGTAAACATAAAGGCGTGAGTAAGCGTTCGTATGTGTAACTAGAGATAGTTTGTGCCCGTGTCTAGCCCTAACTTGTGTAAACATAAAGGCGTGAGTAAGCGTTCGTATGTGTAACTAGAGATAGTTTGTGCCCGTGTCTAGCCCTAACTTGTGTAAACATAAAGGGGCGAGTAAGCGTTCGTATGTGTAACTAGAGATAGTTTGTGCCCCTGACCAACACTAACTTGTGTAAACATAAAGGCGTAAGTAAGCGTTCGTATGTGTAACTAGAGATAGTTTGTGCCCATGTCCAGCACTAACTTGTGTAAACATAAAGGCGTAAGTAAGCGTTCGTATGTGTAACTAGAGATAGTTTGTGCCCACGTCTAGCCCTAACTTGTGTAAACATAAAGGCGTAAGTAAGCGTTCGTATGTGTAACTAGAGATAGATTGTGCCCGTGTCCAGCACTAACTTGTGTAAACATAAAGGCGTAAGTAAGCGTTCGTATGTGTAACTAGAGATAGATTGTGCCCGTGTCCAGCACTAACTTGTGCAAACATAAAGGCGTGAGTAAGCGTTCGTATGTGTAACTAAAGATAGTTTGTGCCCCTGACCAACACTAACTTGTGTAAACATAAAGGCGTAAGTAAGCGTTCGTATGTGTAACTAGAGATAGATTGTGCCCGTGTCCAGCACTAACTTGTGTAAACATAAAGGCGTGAGTAAGCGTTCGTATGTGTAACTAGAGATAGTTTGTGCCCGTGTCTAGCCCTAACTTGTCTAGACATAAAGGCGTAAGTAAGCGTTTGTATGTGTAACTAGAGATAGTTTGTGCCCGTGCCCAGCCCTAACTTGTGTAAACATAAAGGCGTGAGTAAGCGTTCGTATGTGTAACTAGAGATAGTTTGTGCCCGTGTCTAGCCCTAACTTGTGTAAACATAAAGGCGTGAGTAAGCGTTCGTATGTGTAACTAGAGATAGTTTGTGCCCGTGTCTAGCCCTAACTTATGTAAACATAAAGGCGTGAGTAAGCGTTCGTATGTGTAACTAGAGATAGTTGGTGCCCGTTTCTAGCCCTAACTTGTGTAAACATAAAGGCGTGAGTAAGCGTTCGTATGTGTAACTAGAGATAGTTTGTGCCCGTGTCTAGCCCTAACTTGTGTAAACATAAAGGCGTAACTAAGCGTTCGTATGTGTAACTAGAGATAGTTTGTGCCCATGTCCACCACTAACTTGTGTAAACATAAAGGCGTGAGTAAGCTTTCGTATGTGTAACTAGAGATAGTTTGTGCCCGTGTCTAGCTCTAACTTGTGTAAACATAAAGGCGTAAGTAAGCGTTCGTATGTGTAACTAGAGATAGTTTGTGCCCATGTCCAGCACTAACTTGTGTAAACATAAAGGCGTGAGTAAGCGTTCGTATGTGTAACTAGAGATAGTTTGTGCCCATGTCTAGCCCTAACTTGTGTAAACATAAAGGCGTAAGTAAGCGTTCGTATGTGTAACTAGAGATAGTTTGTGCCCATGTCCAGCCCTAACTTGTATAAACATAAAGGCGTAAGTAAGCGTTCGTATGTGTAACTAGAGATAGTTTGTGCCCATGTCTAGCCCTAACTTGTGTGAACATAAAGGCGTGAGTAAGCGTTCGTATGTGTAACTAGAGATAGTTTGTGCCCGTGTCTAGCTCTAACTTGTGTAAACATAAAGGCGTAAGTAAGCGTTCGTATGTGTAACTAGAGATAGTTTGTGCCCATGTCCAGCACTAACTTGTGTAAACATAAAGGCGTGAGTAAGCGTTCGTATGTGTAACTAGAGATAGTTTGTGCCCATGTCTAGCCCTAACTTGTGTAAACATAAAGGCGTGAGTAAGCGTTCGTATGTGTAACTAGAGATAGTTTGTGCCCATGTCTAGCCCTAACTTGTGTGAACATAAAGGCGTGAGTAAGCGTTCGTATGTGTTACTAGAGATAGTTTGTGCCCATGTCTAGCCCTAACTTGTGTAAACATAAAGGCGTAAGTAAGCGTTCGTATGTGTAACTAGAGATAGTTTGTGCCCATGTCCAGCCCTAACTTGTATAAACATAAAGGCGTAAGTAAGCGTTCGTATGTGTAACTAGAGATAGTTTGTGCCCATGTCTAGCCCTAACTTGTGTGAACATAAAGGCGTGAGTAAGCGTTCGTATGTGTTACTAGAGATAGATTGTGCCTGTGTCTAGCCCTAACTTGTGTAAACATAAAGGCGTAAGTAAGCGTTCGTATGTGTAACTAGAGATAGTTTGTGCCCATGTCTAGCCCTAACTTGTGTGAACATAAAGGCGTGAGTAAGCGTTCGTATGTGTTACTAGAGATAGTTTGTGCCCATGTCTAGCCCTAACTTGTGTGAACATAAAGGCGTGAGTAAGCGTTCGTATGTGTTACTAGAGATAGATTGTGCCTGTGTCTAGCCCTAACTTGTATAAACATAAAGGCGTAAGTAAGCGTTCGTATGTGTAACTAGAGATAGTTTGTGCCCATGTCTAGCCCTAACTTGTGTGAACATAAAGGCGTGAGTAAGCGTTCGTATGTGTTACTAGAGATAGATTGTGCCTGTGTCCAGCCCTAACTTGTGTGAACATAAAGGCGTGAGTAAGCGTTCGTATGTGTTACTAGAGATAGATTGTGCCCGTGTCTAGCCCTAACTTGTGTGAACATAAAGGCGTGAGTAAGCGTTCGTATGTGTTACTAGAGATAGATTGTGCCTGTGTCTAGCCCTAACTTGTGTAAACATAAAGGCGTAAGTTAGCGTTCGTATGTGTAACTAGAGATAGTTTGAGCCCGTGTCTAGCTCTAACTTGTGTAAACATAAAGGCGTAAGTAAGCGTTCGTATGTGTAACTAGAGATAGTTTGTGCCCATGTCCAGCACTAACTTGTGTAAACATAAAGGCGTGAGTAAGCGTTCGTATGTGTAACTAGAGATAGTTTGTGCCCATGTCTAGCCCTAACTTGTGTAAACATAAAGGCGTAAGTAAGCGTTCGTATGTGTAACTAGAGATAGATTGTGCCCGTGTCCAGCCCTAACTTGTGTAAACATAAAGGCGTGAGTAAGCGTTCGTATGTGTAACTAGAGATAGATTGTGCCCGTGTCTAGCCCTAACTTGTGTGAACATAAAGGCGTGAGTAAGCGTTCGTATGTGTAACTAGAGATAGTTTGTGCCCCTGTCTAGCCCTAACTTGTGTAAACATAAAGGCGTGAGTAAGCGTTCGTATGTGTAACTAGAGATAGTTTGTGCCCCTGTCTAGCCCTAACTTGTGTGAACATAAAGGCGTGAGTAAGCGTTCGTATGTGTAACTAGAGATAGTTTGTGCCCGTGTCTAGCCCTAAGTTGTGTAAAAATAAAGGCGTGAGTGCTAGTAAAATCCTGTGTTTTACTAAAGGAATAACTACCTAGTTTCCAAAGTCCATTAGAACTGTGTGTTAACTTTTTTGTTTGGATTATAAAGCTCTCATGTTTGTTTGTTTTTCCACAACCTCCTGTTATTCCTATAAAAACGAGAGACGTTTATAATAATAAAGTTGATTGAAGTAGTGGAAATACTATTTGTTTGGATTGTAATGTAGGATATTGAAGGCACGTGTGTTGGGTAGCGTTTCGAAGATCGACAAACTCCCACCTTTTTCACTAAAAGTCTCCTAGGTAAAACTTCGTGGCGAAAGGAAGAAAAGAAGCTAACTACACGCGCAAGGGTGACCAGGTTAGGTTCAAAGAATGAACGTAATGGAAATTAAGAGAAAATTGTTGCACTAATAGCTAGTGATGCTTATGTAAAATTGACCTGGTTTATTACTTTTATTAATAACAAAACAAAGGGCAATGGGTCTCTTGGAGACCACACGGTCTATGGATAGGAGAAATAAATAACTTCCACTAGCAAGAAGGATTATATACATAAACCAGGTATCACGAGAAACCCATGTGAGCTTATCATATAGAGAACTATAGTTATCAAAGTATATGTAAGTCACATTTCTTCAAGGTTGTATACTTGCTCATTATAAAATGACATAAACATATTCAAACACTCACGCACACACGTACTGACACACACACACACACACACACACACACACATACACACACACACTCAATTACACACACACACACACACACACACACACACACACACACACACACACACACACACACACACACACACACACACACATACTCCCCCTCCCACGCTATACACACACACATACTCCCCCTCCCACGCTACTCCCCCTCCCACGCTACTCGCCCTTCCACGCTACACACACACACACATACTCCCCCTCCCACGCTACACACACACACATACTCCCCCTCCCACGCTATACCCACACTCCCCCTCCCACGCTACACACACACATACTTCCCCTCCCACGCTACACACACACATACTACCCCTCTCACGCTACACACACACATACTCCCCCTCCCACGCTACACACACACACATACTCCCCTCCCACGCTGTACACACACACACACACACACACACACACACACACATACATACTCACCCTCCTACGCTACACACACACACACACACACACATACTCCCCCTCCCCCGCTACACACATACACACACACATATTCCCCCTCCCACGCTACACACACACACACACACACACACACACACACACATACACATACACACACATACTCTCTGCAAACAAAACTGTAGCTCAACAAATAAGCGAAAATACAATAAACTAAGAATGCTTTTGAAGTACTTTCTTGGTAGCAATTCTGATTCTAGTCACGGCGGTCGTAAATAATTTGCAATCGTAAACATGTCAGTACTAACGACTTGCGAAGGTCGTGGTTTCTTCCGGTCGTCTTCTACATCTTGGCCTCCCTTTCCCGGGACTCTTTGTTCGCCCACCTCAGTAGGGAACCTATACAGCGTACGCTGTGATGTTTACTTATAACGTCACGGATACCAACCCTGTTCCTCCGGAACGCCCATCTCATTACAATCATAGAATGCGTTACTTTGCAAAATCTTACATATTGTTGCATACATAAACAGGGATAGCTCGAGTTCAAACTTAAACAAATAATGTAATGTTACTCTTAAATGAAAAATATTTCAGATTTAAGTTTCATAGACCTGATATAATAATTATATTCCTGACATTACATATTATATGTAACTAAATTACTAATAATTATTGTTACTGAGCAAATTATAACTGAGAGTATATTAAAATTTTACACTTACTAATACAAATCTATCCACTGCAAATAAATCCAGATTTATTTAAACTCTCAAAGCCAGGTAACTCAATCTAATTATAAATATAAAAATATGCATCTAATAAAGGAATAAATACTTTAATCAAAAGCAAAGTATTTCATTTCTTGTATAACATCTTCACATCGTTTTATTTAAACCCTTTAAAGAATATTAATCCATCCTAAAGGAGGAAAAGATACTCTACAAAAAAAAATCGTTTTATTTAAACTCTTTAAAGATAAACTGATAGGAAAACGCAATTTAAATGATAAATCAGTGAAATAAACTATTACCTTTGAATACTATTAAATTTAAGACGGTAAATCTCGGAGAGTTGCGAGAAGTTTTTACTGACAGAACTTTAAATTTAAATGCAAATATACTGAAGGTACCATAAAGCCGAATCGAGAACCTAAACGCCCCTTATATTACTGGGTCAAAGGTTATTCATTTCACACACCCTTCCACTCCTTTTTCTTCACGTAAAATTCCATCCAGACATTTACATCGCTTGTTAAATAATTTGCAACTTGTCCTTTGCTGGAGGTTCGCCAAATATAGTAATTTACATTCCAAACGTGACGCGGCGAAAAAGGCTGCTTTACTCTGTTAACTATTTACTTTTATTTTGTGAGAAATTAAAATTTCACGTGCATTTGTTTTCACTAATACTGAGCGTACGTGCGTTGTATTCATTTTAATATTGGCAAAGTATGCATATGTACAATGTTAGTACTTAGCTTGGGTAAACCCAGCGCCTATATAACCGGACTCTAACCTGTGGCTTGGGCACCTTAGGTCACAGATGCGGCGACCTCAATGACTCTGGTAGCCTACCCATTCCTTCAGTATGCAAACGTAATATCACGGTTCAATGAAATTGTAAAGCGTTCTGGTTTAAGTATCTAAAAAACTCTTACTAACTGGATTTTATAAAGAATTTAAACCTTACTTTATTAATTAATAACATTTCTTTAGGTATTTTTTTTAAAATTTTGCTTCCTGTCTTATTTTGACGCAATGAATTTCTATTTGTTTTATGGAAAAGTCATCTTGGAAAAATTATATATTATTTAGGGTTAATAGAAATTGTATGAAAACCATTTCAAAACTTATTTTAGCATTACCTAATATTGTGAATGTAGTGTGTGTGTGTGTGTGAGAGAGAAAGAGAGAGAGAGAGAGAGAGAGTGTGTGTGTGTGTGTGTGTGTGTGTGTGTGTGTGTGTGAGAGAGAGAGAGAGAGTGTGTGTGTGTGTGTGTGCGAGAGAGAGAGTGTGTGTGTGTGTGTGTGTGTGAGAGAGAGAAAGAGAGTGTGTGTATGTGTGTGTGTGTGTGTGTGTGTGTGCGCGCTTGTGTGTGTGTGTGTGTGTGTGTGTGTGTGTGTGTGTGTGTGTGTGAGAGAGAGAAAGAGAGTGTGTGTGTGTGTGTGTGTGTGTGTGTGTGTGTGAGAGAGAGAGAGAGAAAGAGAGTGTGTGTGTGTGTGTGTGTGCGCGCGCGCTTGTGTGTGTGTGTGAGTGAGTGTGTGTGTGTGTGCGCTTGTGTGTGTGTCTAAAATGGTGCCTGTACCAATAAGTTCCAAAGGCAGAAACCAATAATTGGGAAAACGATTACACATTCATTAACAAAGCAATATATTAATTGTAGTGAGAATTCATACGAAACTCCAAATACTATCTTACCAGTATTTTATAATATTGTACAACACTGTAATACGTTAGTAAAATATAAAGTCTTCCATTACACATATATTATAATCAAACCGAATTAGTATAAAATATCTTTTATACTTAAAGAAACGTTGACATAATATTCGTTTAGTAGGTTTTGAACCTAAGTTTAAAAGTTGTACCCTATTCCTTAATTGGGTATAGATCCAATAAACGACACCTAAACATAACTTTGGACACATTTTTAGCGCGAATTGTAAGTCTTTATACTGCTGTAGTATTATCATGAGAAACCTTTCATACGTGACACCTCAAGAAGGTTTTAAATTTTGAATTAGTGACTGTGAAAGCTGTTTGTATTTTTTTACAACCCATTTTTTCACTGGACGCATAATGCAAGGAAAAGTAGATGAGCTATATCATCGTAGTGTTGCACACCGTTGGACATAAATGCATCCTAAGGCAGAGACGTGTAACTCGGTTATTTTAAATAAGCTATTACTTTTATCTATGGCAGTAGTAAAACTATTAACAAAAATGTTAAAGTCAACTCCTAATTAGGGCGATAAAGACAATTTTATTTCAGTTACTTTTTATTAACTAAACACAAATTTTATAAATAAAGTAACATAGCCTATGCGTTAAAACACATGTCCTATCGAACAATATAAAATCAGCTGTTTACTGAAATCATATGTTATCACATATTTTAAGCAAAATGGAACGAAATAACTGTATTGCATACGTTGCCCCTTTTGTTAAAGGTTTACCTCCATATAAACTATTAATATCAAGTGTCATTCACTACAAGTTTAAAAATTGTATTTGAGCTTAAGTGGATAAATCAAAAGTATTTTATTAATGATGGAAAATTGGACTAACATATTTATATATATTTATAGGTATAGTGTAAACTAATAGAAGGAATTGAAAAAGTAAATAAATGTAATTTTTTTCTTACCTAGTAACATGTAAGTAATATTAAAGCCTGGAAAAAAATTACTACATTGAATACGTAGCAAATACGGCATTCATATATGCTGTGTGTGTGTGTGTGTGTGCGCTTGTGTGTGTGTGTGTGTGTGTGTGTGTGTGTGTGTGTGTGTGTGTGTGTGTGTGTGTGTGTGTTGCAACGTCCCTTCCCTCCTTTGTTTGTTTATTGATATCCCTTCTCGCAGAATACCAAAATTTGCTGTTTAAAAACTTATTTATAAACAAACCAAACATCTGCCAAACACCCCGCTTGTTAAACCGTGCTAAAATCCCTGAGTTACGTGTATATTTCCCGCTCGTAGGGCCAGGCCCAAAACAAGCCTATTCCCGCTGACTACTATTTAAAATAAGTATAAACTCCCCAAAATTGGTTTATCAATTATGTATGGTCTAGATATAGTCACGCATGTCATTTCAATAGTCAGCTGGAAAGAAACACATTTAAAATAATACACAAAATATTCACAGAGTCTTACCACCTGAAGATGATCTGCAGAGACAGCAAGGGAACGTGCAAAATATGATCGTGTTTAAATTACCTATTTTAAGGCTCCTGTGTCCTTTTAAACACAATCTGCCAGTAGATAAATCTCTGGACTTTTATACAAAAAACCAACTAATCTTTTGGCTAGCTCACTGAAGTTAGTTGAGAGAAACTCTTTAAAAACATTAGGTTTTAATTATTATCATTTAGTGAAATTTAATTAAACTTGTTTACTGATTTAATAATCATTTTCATATTAGTTGGAAAAAGCTAAACAGTTTTTATTGATTATTCGACACAGGATGAAATGCAAATACTGTTGATTTTTATAACATATTTAATTTTATTTATTTAAATAAAAAAGAAAATTTATCCTTTCTAATACAACACAATTATATTAATAAAACAACTCGCTAAATAACTTGTTGTTTTTCATCCTCTAAAATCTTATAATTTCCATTTATATCAATTACATTTACATAAACATAAAATTATTTTCCAAATTACACATAATAAAAATTTATCTTCTATATTGAATTGGTAAATTCGTATTTATGACACTCAATTTTTAAATTTATAATATCCAAAAAATTCTTATTTACTTGAAAATAAATGGCTCATAGCCAAAAACCCTTTGTAAGTTTAGTATTTATCATTTGAAATATTCTGATCACATAAATTCATTTTATTAAGCATAGGATTTATTTAAATTTTATAAAGAGTTAATTCATTGTTTAAGCTTGAATATTTGTTTGAATTTAATAAAATTAACTGACTAAATTTGACGTAATTGGTATCGAATAGAGAAAATGACTTGCCAAAGATGTTCCTGCCGGTCCTAGAGTCCCTCGTCTGGATTCCCTGGTCCTTAGACATCGGAAGTCGCCATCCCTGGTTCGTCGGTGGTGGTTTTCCTCCATTCCCGCGTCCTGGAGGCTGAGTCGGGAGCCTTCAATCCTTGGTAGTCCTAGACGTCGGAAGCGTTGAGGTTTGGTCCATCTGGCCTGAGGGCGGTCCTACTCGCGGTCCAGCATAGCGTTCCGCGACACCTCGTATTAAAAATTTATTTCAGACTGTCTCTAAAGTCCTAGAGACCTAGTATATATAGCGGTGAATTTAACCTACCTCACCCCGCCTGCAATACTTGCTATCTTTGGATTTATTCCTTGTACAGGCAAGTCGGGCAACGAATCTGTTTTAGCTTGCAGAGTTTGATTATCTTTTTTGGAACACTGAAAAATGTCTATTTTATTTAAACTATTGTAACTTTTTTGTTTTTCAAGTTTTTCAAATTTTGTTTTCACTAATGTTTATTCTGGCTTATTCTGGTTCTTTTAAAATGTCGATGAAAGTTCTACGTGGTTTGGTTCTTAAGATAGCTTTTTTAAGCACTTAGAAAATTTTCGCCTCACTCCCGATAGTCAAATTTAGCTAGTTATTACAAATTTATTTTTTAATACCTTTTAATTTAGCTTAATTATTCTATTTAAGGTTTTATTTAATTTTTCACTCTTTATTATTTGTATAACTCCAAACTTGATTAATTTAAAAATCAACTTTATTACTTAAAAACAGGAAATTATTTATTTCCTATTTGCCACGGTATATCAGACCGTTGCAGTGTGTGTGTGTGTGTGTGTGTGTGTGTGTGTACGCTGGCCGCATTCAACGTGTTGATGAATAAAACTGGCTTTAAATAGTCTGTTTCAATAAGGAAAAGAACCCAGATAATTTATTCCGTTAAGTGACCAGATAACGTCCAGAAAAAAGTGGGAGGCACCAGTCATGTTTTATGGACATGCAGATAGTATCGGCAAACCCGAATCTAGCATAACCAGTTATACTAGGAAGAAATAGATCTTCCCGTTGCTAATACCAAAGCATTACTAGTAAAGCAATCAGGGTTTTGTTCTGTGCAATGTTGCTTGGGTAATTGTTCCATCAACGTGGCCCGTACATGCACGGCCGTATCTTGTCAGCAATCCAGCATCTTGTCACTGCAAGACATACTTCCCTCGCTATTCTAGTATATAGTGTTATCTTTACATA
>JBAIZL010000369.1:4872500-4945000 GCA_036971475.1 Prosapia bicincta
TAAATTAAAGGAAAGCATACAAACATTACAAACTATATACACCTCTTAATTAAAATCAATAAAAGAAATAAATGTTTAACGCATGCAACTGACAGAAAATATAGCCTGTATTTAAATGCTTTCGAATAATATATACGTTTAGCTGGGAAAGGTTTCACTGTATTATATTATAAAACATATATTAGTTAACTAATATAAATATATACTATCAACTATCCAAAACAAAAACATTAAACATTGCACAGTAATTATATTGTACTACATTTTTCGCTGACGATAGATTACAACAATTTAAGGAACATCTAATCTTGACTCTTTTGGTTATTTAAAGTATTTTTGTTTTTAAAAAATAAGTACTACAACACTATATGTGGCTAATTTTATTTTATCCTAAGTTTATCAGGAATTGTAATGTTTCTGTCTGTAAACCGTTCGGAACTTACTGTGTTCCGAATAAGCGGCATTATGTTAGCTACGGACATAACAAGGAAAAGGTTTAAATTAATATTTTAAATGTTTTTTGCTAAATTAGCAGAAATTAGGTTGTTTATATTTTACATTTTTTATTATATTTTATTTGTTTATTTTATTATATTTTTTTTAATTATTAATAACACATATTTTATTATATAATAAAATAATATATACATGCTGAGAAATATATGTTATTATAAAGCAAAAACCCTATGGTTATTATATAGCATAACAACTGAGGTTATTCAAATATAAGAATATCTGTTAATTTTGAATATTCTTGTAATTGAATAGCCCCAGTTGTTTTTATTATTATACAAGAAAATATATTATATATAGGCCTACATAAAAAGCTCGAAAATTAGAGCACTTAATAGTTTTCGAAGGTCGACTCGCTAATATACTAAGTAAGATTCCTGCTTAAGTACATTAGAGTGTAAGTGATAAGTGAAGACTAGTAAACAGTGCTGCTAGGTTTTATATATATATATATATATATATATATATATATATATATATATATATATATATAATATTATTGTATTATAATTATGTGATATGTTTCTTGTAATATAGTTAATAAATTAAAAATATTTCAAAAACAATAATAATTTTAATACATATATTATTCAAAGCTTTTCGCCGATAAAACAAAATATTTTTACAAACGTTAAAACATATGTGCTACAAACAACCATATGTTTATAAGTATTGCACTTTACGTAATTTTTTCCATAACATCAATAACCTTATAAATAGTTTGGTGCCTTGATCTCACTTGAATCTCTTCATCAATTAATCTGTCTTTAACTTTATGCTTATAAATTTCTAATGTTTCACATATATTCATCTTTATTTCTTTGTTTAGTTATTTTATTAATTTCATATTCCTTATTTCAGGAAATCTGTGTCCATTACTTATATAATTAGTAGCTAAATTTGATTTGTATATGTTAGGTTTGATATAAGCGTTTAAATGTTCTTTGTATCTTTCTTTTAATTTATTTTTTGTTTGTCCTACATATAATTGATTACAATCTTGACATTTCGTGCATAATATTTTTATTATTGTTAATCATATTTGTAATGTTTCTATCAATTTTGTAAGTAATTTAAATACAAAGAATATTTTATATTCATCTTTGTGTATATATATATATATATATATATATATATATATATATATATATATATATATATATACATGAAGATGTATATCCCTTATATATACCTAACCTCTTGTTATTAGATGCAGGTATAATAGAAGATGAAATAATATAAATACAAAAGCATTAAAAAGATTCTAGTTTATATACCAACACAACTACTTCAGCAAACCTAGAGGTCGGTGACGTCTTTGATGTCCTTCTCAGCTTTACGCAACTCTTCTGAAGGGTACATCCTTACATTTACAGACTCAATCTTCCTTCAGACCTTCCTCTGTGTTACCCTCCCTGTCACTCTTCTAATATCAACCTTCCTATGCAGAAAGCTTCATTTCCTAAGCTAATACTCAGCTATCTTCAACCCACGCCTACTAAACACTGGAGGCTCTATATCTCCGAAACCATAGGGTCTCGCGGGTTTAATTAACACGTTATACAATTTCAATTTTGTATAACACGTTTAAATCTTTCGATTTCACAAAATTCTGTATTCGAGGCATATACTGGTCTATTTCTAGTTGTATTTGTATCAGAAGGTGGCACAGCGCATGCGCCAGGTTTTCCCTGTCTTTAAATAATCGTTTTTTTATCGCAAGACAGTAACACTCCTAAGCCGGAGATACGTTAGCAAACATTAAGTAGGAATGCAAAACTTCACGCCCTTGTAATAGTCCCGACGCGTTTCTGCATTAAGTGCAATAAACATTTTTCTTTTAATTATCGTTTTTATTGCTTTGATAGTGTGAATGTATAAAGTCGGTTTTTATCGACCTCATTTCCAAGTTTCCTGGGATTATAATTAATACAGTCAAAGCTATTTTATTAACGTGCGTTCTCAACGACGCAATAATAATTGCTTGAAACTTCTGATAATTTCAAGGCTAATATTTACGGATTATATATATATATATTTAATAAATTTAAAATATTTCAAAAACAAGAATACTTTTAATGAATATATTTATTCTTTAGGAATAACTATATTACAAGAAAACATATCACCATATTTAATATTTAATATATATAAATGTATGTATGTATAATAATTATGGTGATACGGTTTCTTGTAGTACAGGAAATGAATAAAAGTTTTTCAATTACAATAATTTTATTAATTTATATTTATTTCAATTTATACATTTTTTAATTTGAAATATTTTTATTCATTATATATAATACGTTTTCTTGTTTAATAATTTAAAACAACATAGGTTATTTAAATACAACAATATTTATTAATTTTTATCCAAAGCTTTTCGTTGGTAAACAGTACCAACATCATCAGGAATCAATGTTTTATGATGTTAATACTGTTTACCAACGAAAAGCTTTGGATATAAATTAATAAATATTATTGTATTTGAATAACCTATGTTGTTAAAAAAAAAAAAAAAAAAAAAAAAAAATATATATATATATATATTAAATAAATATATATATATTAAATATATATATATATATATATATATATATATTAAATAAATATATATATATATATATATATATATATATATATATATATATATATATATATATAAAGGGTAACGAGTAAGCGTCTATTTCAACACGATTGTTGCAAACAATCTACATGAACCAAACAACCCCGTCGAATCGACGACTTCAGTTTCCGATCCCCCAGTACCAGGGAGTCCAACGTATTTTCTTTTATCTTACCTTATTACATCAACCCTCAATCGGTTTTTCTACAAGTGGGTGCAACTTACGAAGTTGGTATAGAGCAAGTATACTTTAAATATAGAGCCTACACAAGTTAGTATAACCACCCCCTTCACCACAGAGAGGGACATTTTGTCCCTACCATAAGTCTAACTATAACAACAATCCCTTCCTATCGTTATGCATTATGGCTGTACGTCTAATATATATTTGAAAGTATATTTGAGTATATAGTACTTTTGTACAATTCTGAAAAATCATATCCTTAAGTCAAATATATATATATTTATAATTATATAAATGATAATCCAAAAATTCCCATTATAAATGGACTTATTAAATTGCACAAAATAGAGAAACCATTTAGGCCGTTAATAAATTTTTTTAACGTCCCTTCTAATAAAATATCTAAATTTATAACATCTATTTTTAAAGAAAAAATGAAACTAAATAATAATCATACCATAAGTAATTCTATTAATCTTATTGAAAACTTAAATACAATAAATACTGATAATAAGACAAAATTAATATCATTAGATAATGAAAACATGTACATAAATATACCTATAAAGTAACCCTTAAAACTATAAAATATAAATTAGAGCGAACTGGGAAAGATGCAAAATTAATATTAGAAATCATAAATACATTAAAAATAATAATAAATAAAAATTATTTTTCATATAATGATAAAATTTACAAACAGGAAGATGGTCTAGCTATGGGTTCCCCTTTATCAAGCATAATATCAGACATATTTTTACAATATTTAGACGATAAAATAAATAATATCATAAAGACATATGGTAAAAACTGTTTTTGGTTTAGATACGTGGCTGACCATTTATATATATCTAATAATAATAGTATAAACTTAGTAACTATTTTGGTCAAATAAATGAAATGAACAAAAATATTATTTTTACGTATGAAGTGGACAAGATTAATATAAACCATTTTCTAGATATAACAATAACAAGAAATAATGATGAATTCAGTAGTATACATCGTAAACCGACATTAACAAACCAAATAATACCAAATAATTCTAATCATCCATATAATCGAAAAATGGCTGCGTTATACAACTTATTATACAGATTGCATAAAATACCTATGAATAAGGAAACAAAAATTAGAGAGAAACATTATTTATCAAATAGCAATAGAGAATGGTTATAAAAAAAACTGTAGATAAACTTAATCATAATATTTAAAAAAAAAACATAATAATTTAATTTTCAAAAATAATAATAATAAAAAAACAATATGGACATCTTTTATGAAAAAAAAAATATCACAAGATTGATTAGGGGTAAAAACGTTAAATTTTCTTACAAAACTAACAATATATTAATAATCATAATGAATAATAATAATATAATTAATAATATGCATTAAATAAACTATGTATATAAATTATAACGCGATTACTGTAGTAAAGTTTTTATTGAACAAACTAAGAAAAAACCTAAAGATAAATATAAAGAGCATTTTAATGCTTATGAAAAACCACACATATATAAATCGAATTTTGCTAATCAAGGTATCATATATCTAATTGAATCATATATTTCCTAATATAGATAATATAGTACTTATAAAAGAAATTAACAAAGGCTTAAGAATGAATATTTATGAAGCTTTAGAAATATATAAATATAATATTAATAGCAAACTGATAAATGAACAGATATCAAAATTTGAAATGTTAAGGCAGCAAATTAATAAATTTGACAACATTCTAAACAACAAGCTAACACTTGTGTGCTTGTTTTTCTTTATTCTTCCTGAATATGTTGGTACTGTTTGCCAACGAAAAGCTTTGAATTGTAATTCAATAGATTGCTCTTGTATTTGTATTTCTCTGGTTTTTTTTTAAATTTAATAAACCTGAATATTTAAAGTCCTACGGTTTAAAGTAGTTGCGAGCCAATTGGCCATTGTTAGCATTATCAAGACCCTCTGCCCTCGTTAAGATTTCAACGCTACTTTTCTAATATAGTCTTGTTACAGACTCAACTAACCAAACTTTTTTAACTGTTGTCGACTGAAGAGGCGCCAGATAAAGTGAATAATGGTAAGTTGATGAAAGCACAAAGTCCTGATTTCTGAAAAGTACATTAATGAAATACCATTTTAGAATAAAATTTTGTCGTATATGTATTATAATTTCTACCAAGTAATTGATGAATATATAGGTTTTGTATATTCTTACAAACGGTTGGAATGGAGGCGGCTCCAAACGCCTTCTTACAAACGGTCGGAACGGAACCTGATACACTTTGAGTAAAGCAGAAAAAGTACAACAAACTGGGCGAACTAACGGGCAACCAGTTTGGGAACCTTGACCTTTTGTGTTCGTTTCGCTGCTTCTTAAAATGTTTTGTGAATTTATGGATACTTAATTTCAGATGCAGGGTTAATCGATAAAAAAAACTGTAAAGAAAAATGAATGCTTTGTGTGAGGATGGACAATTTGTGATTTCGTTTTGTTGTAAAAGAGGTGAGAAGAAATCGATTATCGATTATGATCGTTTATAATAAGAAAACAGAGTATCTTAGCAAAAACCTATGAGCACTATTACAGGTGCAAATAATATTTACCATTTTAATGGGTGAACATACACACACAAGGAGAGTACGAACAACAAATACTATTACTATATATAAAATACATTATATATATATTAAAAAAATACTTATTATTCGAACTTAAATCTGGTCCTTATGTTTATTTATATGTAAATACACACACGCACACACACACACACACACACACACACACACACACATATATATATATATATATATATATATATATATATATATATATATATATGTGCGTGGGAAGATTAGATAATTATTTTCCTGAGGATGCTGATACTATTTCGAAAAGCTTTGAATAAATATATTCATTAAAAGTATTCTTGTTTATGAAATATTTTAAATTTATTATTATTATATATATATATATATATATATATATATATATATATATTAAAAAAATACTTATTATTCGAACTTAAATCTAGTCCTTATGTTTAATTATAAGTAAATACACACACACGCGCTCGCGCGCGCACACACACACACACAGACACACACAAACACACACACACTCACATACACACACAAACACACACACACACACACACACACACATATATATATATATATATATACATATACGTATATATATATTTATGTGTGTGTGTGTGTGTGTGTGTGTGTGTTAATAATAATTTGCACCATCATCGATTATTTTTGAAATATCTCACCCCATTATGAAATAACTTGCTTGAAGAACAAAGCCGATAACTTGTTTCGAAGTAGCGCAAATACAACTCTCAAACCCTTATTGCAAGCTTCAATTAGTATTCGTTTACAGAATTAGTTAGGTTTCACTTTTCTTTATTTACAACAAAACATTTCAGTTAGGAACGGCATTTAGCATAAAATATCTCTGCTAAGTTCCGTATAAATAATTACACTTCAAATTATAAAATACCAGCAGAGTACCCGACCTTCGTACGGGGTTAACGTATATTTGTATTGATTTAATTTGTATTTGTATTTAAGTTGAATTTAATTTACTGAAATTAAATCCAATTAAATATCCCGTTAAGGGAGCTACCAAAGCCAGTGGGGCGGCGCCCTGAACGGATTTTTAAATTAAAACAGGCCTATGTGAAAACCAGGGACCCTAAGAATCTCCATTTAAATTTTAGGTATTTAATTCCCGTTTCCACGTGTTCGATAAGGGAAAATATTATACCAGGTGACGCATAAAGTCATCAGAGATAGGAAACAAATAATGACAACTCTCGTGCAGGGAAATAAAAGTTTTATCAAATTAAAGTTGGGTAAAAGCTCATTATGGAGTAACAAGAAGTACTACGTCCGTGCATCAATGGCGCGTCGCCGTACTATGTATGCATATATTTAAATATAGGCCTTCCTATAAAGTATCCAGTTACGATAGATTTTGTTGTAATTTTATACATTACTATATCAAAATATACCTGTAAAGTGTCCAGTCAGGATTTTTTGATGTAATTGTATACAACATTATCTAATTAAACGTCTACTTCCGCGGAGTAATACTTCGTCACGTGATCTCTATTCTAGCCTTAAATGTGTACATTTGGTTAAACGTATGAAATTAGAACCAAATTTATCCTGACTGAATACTTCATAGGTATATAAAATTAACCTTCCGTGGCAATTGCAAACAATGATTGTCAACATAGCTTCCGGACATGTTTTTGATTCATTTTATATGCATTATATTGGGGGTGGTGATGTGCATTTTTACCAGCACTAATAGCACCACGTTTGGGGGAAATTACATTTTTCCTAAATTGTAAGCTTTGTGTGCGTGAGTGAGTTTTCATAATGTTGTCGTATCTCTGATGACTATCTTCGTCACCCGGTATAGTTTGTTTCGCTAAAATCGAACACGTGCGAACTGGAAATAAATACCAAATTTCAGTCTAATGAGTCCTTTGCGTGAGTAAGTAATACACACACAGACAAACACCATTAGATTTTTATATAATAGTATAAATTAGTTCCCAATAAATATATCAAACTATAAACTTACTGATTATTGTCTTGAAAACCAAGAGAAGGAAAAGCTTCTGCTTGTAACATAACATTTGTAAAGTAAACTAACCTAGAAAGATGAATAACAATTAATTGCTATCAGCTGTTTAAATGTGTTTAGAAATGATTGTTACAGGTGATTATGAGCTGATTAAGTCAAGTTAAGTAGTAAATGGAGTATAGAAAATTGGGGAATTTCAAGTCCCGTGGGGTGATGCCTTGACTAAATTTCTAAATAAAAATGAGCCTATGTGTTAACCAGGGACCCTTATAATGTCTGTGTAAAATTTCAGCTCAATGGGTAAAGTAATTTTTACTTGATTGAGTAACACACACACACACACACACCATTACATTTGTATATATTAGTATAGATGAAATATCAAACCTAAGTTTTTGTAAAACTGCTTTAAAGGATACATTTAGTTGGGCAATAATTACTTTTAAAACTAGTTTTACAGGAAATATTTAGAAACTGAAAATATTTGACCGAAATATGTTTTCAAAGCCTCTTCTTAAATAAATATAAAGTTAGTCTACGAACACTTGTCTGATTTTTGCGACATATTTTCTCTAAAGTTGTGCATTGAAGTCTTTTAAGAAGCTCTAATTAATAATCGACACATTGCTCAAAAATAAAATAAACTGCATGAAACGTTAATATATTATAAGCCACAAAAACTAAGAAAACATTATTCAAGTTTAATAATATATTATAATAGTAATATATACTAATGTCAATTATCAAAATTATAAAATAATATATACAATAACCCAAATAAATTTTACTTGTATTAAATATTTCTGAACTCAAAGTTTTGTAAGTAAACATAGCTCTTTGGTTATTACTACCCCCGCCCCCTCACTATCACACAATCAAGTATTTATTAAGGCCACTTACAATATCTAACGAAATTACCTTACATTTTACACGAGGAAACAAACGCAGATAAGGTTTACAATGACGCGCATAGATGCTTAAGATTAATAAGAAATTTACAAAGCCTTTTTACACACATAGCAGCGTTTTATTACTACTTCACGTAACAGGGGAAAAGAGTAAATTCCTTATTATCAGTAAGAAACATATAATTATATATATATATATATATATATATATATATATATATATATAAATTTAAAATATTTCAAAAACAAGAATACTTTTAATGAATATATTTATTCCAAGCTTTTCGCCGATAAAATAGTACCAGCATCTTCAGGAAAATAATTATCTAATAAAATAGATAATAAATAGAGATTTTTATTAGATAATTATTTTCCTGAAGATGCTGGTACTATTTTATCGGGGAAAAGCTTTGAATAAATATATTCATTAAAAGTATTCTTGTTTTTGAAATATTTTTAATTTATTAACTATATTACAAGAAAACATATCACCATAGTTAATATATATATATATATATATATATATATATATATATATATATATATATATATATATATATATATATATATATATTCTTGCCCAATCGAGTAAGAGTAAAATTATATATATAAACTACTAAGTAGTAGGTCAGATTTCGTCGATGAAACGGTGGTTTCGAAAAACGTCAACAAGTAAATTGATAGCTTTAACTTAGTTCTACTACTTGTGAGTTGGTCAGTGACGTAAAGACGGTTACAGCATCCAACTTATTTGTCTCGTGAACGTGCAGTATGGAATCACTGTGAACCTGCCTGACCTGTCTCCCAGCTCGGGTCATGGGACACAGTTCTGCCTGCCTAGGTTAGATAGGAACAGATGAATAAATTACGCCAATATTTAAATAGCATTAAATATTCATTCACTTGTAAGCATTAAATGTGTTTAATTGAATAATTTTGTATTTAAATTTGAACAACCGTTATTAGTGAAAACTTTCTGTTATTATTATTATTACAACTGCATGTAATATAATTATTAAAATTATATCTAATATTACTAATAAAATTTTATGTAGTACTATTGTTAAAGTTATTTATAACAATTTTATTAAAACTGCAAGTAATACTGATGAGGTGTACACTCACAAAACTCGGTAGATGTGTGAGTCAAAGATATTGCAAGTAATATAATATAATTAATAAAATTGTATGCAATATTATTAATTAAATTGTATTACATACTTTTGATATTATTATTAAAACTTTATGTATTATTATTATTATTATTATTGGATAACACTATCAAAACTAAGTAACTATGGGGCAAAATTGTGGAAAAGTGATGCATCCCTCCAGGTTTTTAAAACAAATTACGACTTCTATATTTGAAATAATTATTTGACTATTTATAATTTACTTATTTATCATTATTAATTTGACTATTTTATAGCAAAATAAATGCTATTAAAGTAAATTGTAAAAATAATATATTTTTGCATACGTAATAATTGAACAGGGTTGTGAGTTAAGGCAATAAATAAATAACTGCACACGAACTCACAAAACCATATACTTTATTGTCATTCGCGTTTTGATGACTTATGACATATCATCAGTGACACTACTACAAATTTACAACTGAACTAGTTGTAGTAGAGTCACTAATGATGGTGACATAGGTCATTTAAATGCATGTCACAATAAATTATAATGTTTTGTGAGTTAGTGTGCAGTTATTTATTTATTAATAATATAAATGATATATAATAAATTGTTTTATTAGTTGTGTGTGATACATTTATGCCCTAGAAATCACCCTTTATCCTTAAGTGGTGTACAACCATAACTAATTCTTTACAACACATTATACGGCTTGGCTTAGCAATAAACGAACAAAGTAAATCCAGAGGGTCTAGCTCGCATAAGGCAGTTTTTTATGGAACAACGAAAGTTTACAGTTTAATACATTTCTTGGCGAACTTTAGCAATATAGCTTTGACAAGGGTTACTTCTGCGAAGAGAAATGCCTTGATAAAGATACACACTGGAGGAAAAAGGTTTGATTTAAAAGTTGGCATCCTTTCTAACTGTAAGCAAGTGAAATACGTCTGTTATATTTAATCTTTTGCCAATGTTTTGATCATAATCGAGAAAATACAAAATCCTTATTAAGAGGTTAAATTATGAAGCGGAACGAGTTTAAATGTTTTGTCTGTACTAACGTAGGATATTTTATTTCTCCCGATAGAAACATTGGTAAGAGATTGAGGATATTAACAGATACGTTTGTCTAGCTTTTCTTCAGAAGAATTGCAGAATATTATGACTTATAAGACGTTACACTCGTATATTGACATTTTATTTTAGTTTAGGAACCGAACTTGTGTTTGAACATTAGTTGTTTTCACATGTTAGTGAGCGGAAAAACTAAATAGAAATACCTCCATTTTGCTTTCGAGGGAGATTATGTGAATTATTGTTTGTTTCCTTGTATTAAATTTTATGAGCCGTTAAAGTCTCCATTCCTCATAATATTGCGTAATGGAATATGTCTTGTTGTAATAGGCATCAATTACCCCTGATTTTAATGCGGGTAACAGAAACCTTGGTTAACATTCATAAAGAAAGTTGGACAGCTACTGATGTAAACACTGATTTGCACTAAATGACTAATTACAACGTCGAGGAGCGACTACGTGTCTCCTGAGGGAACCGCAACTTCCCGGAGTGTGTTCCAGGGTTAGAAACTGTTTACAGCGTGTGAAGAAACAGTTTCAATTTCAGGTTATTTAATGTTATGGAATTTTAAGAGGATTCATGTATACATAATACCACTCCTTTATATTCTTCTTAGAAGGAAACGTCTAGTTTTTATAATGTTGTAGCCACGGAGCGTTACAGTTGTTCGGTGGCTCAATTTTCGCAATTTTTACAAGTGGGTTGTCAGCCATTCTATAGACGTGATATTTCCATGCTATTTTTGACCTAGAGTATTCTACACCTTGGTGGTGTATGAACTCTCTGCTTCTCCATTGATTTTCGATGAGACACTCCAGGTTGCTACACTTTACAGAATAGTTTTTCTTTAATCTTGCCAACTAGTCATGAGTTTCAACAGTACTATCCCATGATTATATTTTCCATGATTATCCGAGAGATTTTACCCGAGGCAGGTTTTGGCCTCACCTCGGAACCCTTCTCTTTTATCCGGGCTTGGGACCGGCAACACAGTTGCTGAGCTACATAATCCTCCCAGCAACTATGCAGGCGGAGTTACTTTGGAGTTTAACCCGAGGCAGGTTTTGGCCTTACCTCGGAACCCTTCTCTTTTATCCGGGCTTAGGACCGGCAACACAGCTGTTGAGCTACATAATCCTCCCAGCAACTATGCAGGCGGAGTTACTTTGGAGTTTAACCCTAGGCAGGTTTTGGCCTTACCTCGGAACCCTTCTCTTTTATCCGGGCTTAGGACCGGCAACACAGTTGCTGAGCTACATAATCCTCCCAGCAACTATGCAGGCGGAGTTACTTTGGAGTTTAACCCGAGGCAGGCTTTGGCCTTACCTCGGAACCCTTCTCTTTTATCCGGGCTTGGGACCGGCAACACAGTTGCTGAGCTACATAATCCTCCCAGCAACTATGCAGGCGGAGTTACTTTGGAGTTTAACCCTAGGCAGGTTTTGGCCTTACCTCGGAACCCTTCTCTTTTATCCGGGCTTAGGACCGGCAACACAGTTGCTGAGCTACATAATCCTCCCAGCAACTATGCAGGCGGAGTTACTTTGGAGTTTAACCCGAGGCAGGCTTTGGCCTTACCTCGGAACCCTTCTCTTTTATCCGGGCTTAGGACCGGCAACACAGTTGCTGAGCTACATAATCCTCCCAGCAACTATGCAGGCGGAGTTACTTTGGAGTTTAACCCGAGGCAGGCTTTGGCCTTACCTCGGAACCCTTCTCTTTTACCGGGCTTGGGACCGGCAACACAGTTGCTGAGCTACATAATCCTCCCAGCAACTATGCAGGCGGAGATACTTTGGAGTTTAACCCGAGGCAGGTTTTGGCCTTACCTCGGAACCCTTCTCCTTTATCCGGGCTTAGGACCGGCAACACAGCTGCTGAGCTACATAATCCTCCTAGCAACTATGTAGGCGGAGTTACTTTGGAGTTTAACCCGAGGCAGGTTTTGGCCTTACCTCGGAACCCTTCTCTTTTATCCGGGCTTAGGACCGGCAACACAGCTGTTGAGCTACATAATCCTCCCAGCAACTATGCAGGCGGAGTTACTTTGGAGTTTAACCCTAGGCAGGTTTTGGCCTTACCTCGGAACCCTTCTCTTTTATCCGGGCTTAGGACCGGCAACACAGCTGTTGAGCTACATAATCCTCCCAGCAACTATGCAGGCGGAGTTACTTTGGAGTTTAACCCTAGGCAGGTTTTGGCCTTACCTCGGAACCCTTCTCTTTTATCCGGGCTTAGGACCGGCAACACAGCTGTTGAGCTACATAATCCTCCCAGCAACTATGCAGGCGGAGTTACTTTGGAGTTTAACCCTAGGCAGGTTTTGGCCTTACCTCGGAACCCTTCTCTTTTATCAGGGCTTGGGACCGGCAACACAGCTGCTGAGCTACATAATCCTCCTAGCAACTATGTAGGCGGAGTTACTTTGGAGTTTAACCCGAGGCAGGTTTTGGCCTTACCTCGGAACCCTTCTCTTTTATCCGGGCTTAGGACCGGCAACACAGCTGCTGAGCTATATAATGCTCCCAGCAACTATGTAGGCGGAGTTACTTTGGAGTTTAACCCGAGGCACGTTTTGGCCTTACCTCGGAACTATTCTCTTTTATCCGGGCTTGGGACCGGCAACACAGCTGTTGAGCTACATAATCCTCCCAGCAACTATGTAGGCGGAGTTACTTTGGAGTTTAACCCGAGGCAGGTTTTGGCCTTACCTCGGAACCCTTCTCTTTTATCCGGGCTTGGGACCGGCAACACAGCTGATGAGCTACATAATCCTCCCAGCAACTATGTAGGCGGAGTTACTTTGGAGTTTAACCCGAGGCAGGTTTTGGCCTTACCTCGGAACCCTTTTCTTTTATCCGGGCTTAGGATCGGCAATACAGTTGCTGAGCTACATAATGCTCCCAGCAACTATGCACGCTGAGTTACTTTGGAGTTTAACCCGAGGCAGGTTTTGGCCTTACCTCGGAACCCTTCTCTTTTATCCGGGCTTAGGATCGGCAACACAGCTGCTGAGCTACATAATCCTCCCAGCAACTATGCAGGCGGAGTTACTTTGAAGTTTAACCCGAGGCAGGTTTTGGCCTCACCTCGGAACCCTTCTCTTTTATCCGGGCTTAGGACCGGCAACACAGCTGCTGAGCTACATAATCCTCCTAGCAACTCTGCAGGCGGAGTTACTTTGGAGTTTAACCCGAGGCAGGTTTTGGCCTTACCTCGGAACCCTTTTCTTTTATCCGGGCTTGGGACCGGCAACACAGCTGCTGAGCTACATAATCCTCCTAGCAACTATGCAGGCGGAGTTACTTTGGAGTTTAACCCGAGGCAGGTTTTGGCCTTACCTCGGAACCCTTCTCTTTTATCCGGGCTTAGGACCGGCAACACAGCTGCTGAGCTACATAATCCTCCCAGCAACTATGCACGCTGAGTTACTTTGGAGTTTAACCCGAGGCAGGTTTTGGCCTTACCTCGGAACCCTTCTCTTTTATCCGGGCTTGGGACCGGCAACACAGCTGCTGAGCTACATAATCCTCCCAGCAACTATGTAGGCGGAGTTACTTTGGAGTTTAACCCGAGGCAGGTTTTGGCCTTACCTCGGAACCCATCTCTTTTATCCGGGCTTAGGATCGGCAATACAGTTGCTGAGCTACATAATGCTCCCAGCAACTATGCACGCTGAGTTACTTTGGAGTTTAACCCGAGGCAGGTTTTGGCCTCACCTCGGAACCCTTCTCTTTTATCCGGGCTTGGGACCGGCAACACAGCTGCTGAGCTACATAATGCTCCCAGCAACTATGCACGCTGAGTTACTTTGGAGTTTAACCCGAGGCAGGTTTTGGCCTTACCTCGGAACCCTTCTCTTTTATCCGGGCTTGGGACCGGCAACACAGTTGCTGAGCTACATAATCCTCCTAGCAACTATGCAGGCGGAGTTACTTTGGAGTTTAACCCGAGGCAGGTTTTGGCCTTACCTCGGAACCCTTCTCTTTTATCCGGGCTTAGGATCGGCAATACAGCTGCTGAGCTACATAACCCTCCTAGCAACTATGCAGGCGGAGATACTTTGGAGTTTAACCCGAGGCAGGTTTTGGCCTCACCTCGGAACCCTTCTCTTTTATCCGTGCTTGGGACCGGCAACACAGCTGCTGAGCTACATAATCCTCCCAGCAACTATGCAGGCGGAGTTACTTTGGAGTTTAACCCGAGGCAGGTTTTGGCCTCACCTCGGAACCCTTCTCTTTTATCCGTGCTTGGGACCGGCAACACAGCTGCTGAGCTACATAATCCTCCCAGCAACTATGCAGGCGGAGTTACTTTGGAGTTTAACCCGAGGCAGGTTTTGGCCTCACCTCGGAACCCTTCTCTTTTATCCGGGCTTGGGACCGGCAACACAGCTGCTGAGCTACATAATCCTCCCAGCAACTATGCTGGCGGAGTTACTTTGGAGTTTAACCCGAGGCAGGTTTTGGCCTCACCTCGGAACCCGTCTCTTTTATCCGTGCTTGGGACCGGCAACACAGCTGCTGAGCTACATAATCCTCCTAGCAACTATGCAGGCGGAGTTACTTTGGAGTTTAACCCGAGGCAGGTTTTGGCCTCACCTCGGAACCCGTCTCTTTTATCCGTGCTTAAGACCGGCAACACAGCTGCTGAGCTACATAATCCTCCCAGCAACTATGCAGGCGGAGTTACTTTGGAGTTTAACCCGAGGCAGGTTTTTGCCTCACCTCGGAACCCGTCTCTTTTATCCGTGCTTGGGACCGGCAACACAGCTGCTGAGCTACATAATCCTCCCAGCAACTATGCAGGCGGAGTTACTTTGGAGTTTAACCCGAGGCAGGTTTTGGCCTTACCTCGGAACCCTTCTCTTTTACCCGGGCTTGGGACCGGCAACACAGCTGATGAGCTACATAATTCCTCCCAGCAACTATGCAGGCGGAGTTACTTTGGAGTTTAACCCGAGGCACGTTTTGGCCTCACCTCGGAACCCTTCTCTTTTATCCGGGCTTAGGATCGGCAACACAGCTGCTGAGCTACATAATGCTCCCAGCAACTATGTAGGCGGAGTTACTTTGGAGTTTAACCCGAGGCAGGTTTTGGCCTTACCTCGGAACCCTTCTCTTTTATCCGGGCTTAGGATCGGCAATACAGCTGCTGAGCTACATAACCCTCCTAGCAACTATGCAGGCGGAGATACTTTGGAGTTTAACCCGAGGCAGGTTTTGGCCTCACCTCGGAACCCTTCTCTTTTATCCGTGCTTGGGACCGGCAACACAGCTGCTGAGCTACATAATCCTCCCAGCAACTATGCAGGCGGAGTTACTTTGGAGTTTAACCCGAGGCAGGTTTTGGCCTCACCTCGGAACCCTTCTCTTTTATCCGGGCTTGGGACCGGCAACACAGCTGCTGAGCTACATAATCCTCCCAGCAACTATGCAGGCGGAGTTACTTTGGAGTTTAACCCGAGGCAGGTTTTGGCCTTACCTCGGAACCCTTCTCTTTTATCCGGGCTTAGGACCGGCAACACAGCTGCTGAGCTACATAATCCTCCCAGCAACTATGCACGCTGAGTTACTTTGGAGTTTAACCCGAGGCAGGTTTTGGCCTTACCTCGGAACCCTTCTCTTTTATCCGGGCTTGGGACCGGCAACACAGCTGCTGAGCTACATAATCCTCCCAGCAACTATGTAGGCGGAGTTACTTTGGAGTTTAACCCGAGGCAGGTTTTGGCCTTACCTCGGAACCCATCTCTTTTATCCGGGCTTAGGATCGGCAATACAGTTGCTGAGCTACATAATGCTCCCAGCAACTATGCACGCTGAGTTACTTTGGAGTTTAACCCGAGGCAGGTTTTGGCCTCACCTCGGAACCCTTCTCTTTTATCCGGGCTTGGGACCGGCAACACAGCTGCTGAGCTACATAATGCTCCCAGCAACTATGCACGCTGAGTTACTTTGGAGTTTAACCCGAGGCAGGTTTTGGCCTTACCTCGGAACCCTTCTCTTTTATCCGGGCTTGGGACCGGCAACACAGTTGCTGAGCTACATAATCCTCCTAGCAACTATGCAGGCGGAGTTACTTTGGAGTTTAACCCGAGGCAGGTTTTGGCCTTACCTCGGAACCCTTCTCTTTTATCCGGGCTTAGGATCGGCAATACAGCTGCTGAGCTACATAACCCTCCTAGCAACTATGCAGGCGGAGATACTTTGGAGTTTAACCCGAGGCAGGTTTTGGCCTCACCTCGGAACCCTTCTCTTTTATCCGTGCTTGGGACCGGCAACACAGCTGCTGAGCTACATAATCCTCCCAGCAACTATGCAGGCGGAGTTACTTTGGAGTTTAACCCGAGGCAGGTTTTGGCCTCACCTCGGAACCCTTCTCTTTTATCCGTGCTTGGGACCGGCAACACAGCTGCTGAGCTACATAATCCTCCCAGCAACTATGCAGGCGGAGTTACTTTGGAGTTTAACCCGAGGCAGGTTTTGGCCTCACCTCGGAACCCTTCTCTTTTATCCGGGCTTGGGACCGGCAACACAGCTGCTGAGCTACATAATCCTCCCAGCAACTATGCTGGCGGAGTTACTTTGGAGTTTAACCCGAGGCAGGTTTTGGCCTCACCTCGGAACCCGTCTCTTTTATCCGTGCTTGGGACCGGCAACACAGCTGCTGAGCTACATAATCCTCCTAGCAACTATGCAGGCGGAGTTACTTTGGAGTTTAACCCGAGGCAGGTTTTGGCCTCACCTCGGAACCCGTCTCTTTTATCCGTGCTTGGGACCGGCAACACAGCTGCTGAGCTACATAATCCTCCCAGCAACTATGCAGGCGGAGTTACTTTGGAGTTTAACCCGAGGCAGGTTTTTGCCTCACCTCGGAACCCGTCTCTTTTATCCGTGCTTGGGACCGGCAACACAGCTGCTGAGCTACATAATCCTCCCAGCAACTATGCAGGCGGAGTTACTTTGGAGTTTAACCCGAGGCAGGTTTTGGCCTTACCTCGGAACCCTTCTCTTTTACCCGGGCTTGGGACCGGCAACACAGCTGATGAGCTACATAATTCCTCCCAGCAACTATGCAGGCGGAGTTACTTTGGAGTTTAACCCGAGGCACGTTTTGGCCTCACCTCGGAACCCTTCTCTTTTATCCGGGCTTAGGATCGGCAACACAGCTGCTGAGCTACATAATGCTCCCAGCAACTATGTAGGCGGAGTTACTTTGGAGTTTAACCCGAGGCAGGTTTTGGCCTTACCTCGGATCCCTTCTCTTTTATCCGGGCTTGGGACCGGCAACACAGCTGTTGAGCTACATAATCCTCCCAGCAACTATGCAGGCGGAGTTACTTTGGAGTTTAACCCTAGGCAGGTTTTGGCCTTACCTCGGAACCCTTCTCTTTTATCCGGGCTTAGGACCGGCAACACAGCTGTTGAGCTACATAATCCTCCCAGCAACTATGCAGGCGGAGTTACTTTGGAGTTTAACCCTAGGCAGGTTTTGGCCTTACCTCGGAACCCTTCTCTTTTATCCGGGCTTAGGATCGGCAATACAGCTGCTGAGCTACATAACCCTCCTAGCAACTATGCAGGCGGAGATACTTTGGAGTTTAACCCGAGGCAGGTTTTGGCCTCACCTCGGAACCCTTCTCTTTTATCCGTGCTTGGGACCGGCAACACAGCTGCTGAGCTACATAATCCTCCCAGCAACTATGCAGGCGGAGTTACTTTGGAGTTTAACCCGAGGCAGGTTTTGGTCTCACCTCGGAACCCTTCTCTTTTATCCGGGCTTGGGACCGGCAACACAGCTGCTGAGCTACATAATCCTCCCAGCAACTATGCAGGCGGAGTTACTTTGGAGTTTAACCCGAGGCAGGTTTTGGCCTTACCTCGGAACCCTTCTCTTTTACCCGGGCTTGGGACCGGCAACACAGCTGCTGAGCTACATAATGCTCCCAGCAACTATGTAGGCGGAGTTACTTTGGAGTTTAACTTGAGGCAGGTTTTGGCCTTACCTCGGAACCCTGCTCTTTTATCCGGGCTTAGGATCGGCAACACAGCTGCTGAGCTACATAATGCTCCCAGCAACTATGTAGGCGGAGTTACTTTGGAGTTTAACCCGAGGCACGTTTTGGCCTTACCTCGGAACCCTTCTCTTTTATCCGGGCTTAGGATCGGCAACACAGCTGCTGAGCTACATAATCCTCCCAGCAACTATGTAGGCGGAGTTACTTTGGAGTTTAACCCGAGGCAGGTTTTGGCCTTACCTCGGAACCCTTCTCTTTTATCCGGGCTTAGGATCGGCAACACAGCTGCTGAGCTACATAATGCTCCCAGCAACTATGTAGGCGGAGTTACTTTGGAGTTTAACCCGAGGCACGTTTTGGCCTTACCTCGGAACCCTTCTCTTTTATCCGGGCTTGGGACCGGCAACACAGCTGCTGAGCTACATAATCCTCCTAGCAACTATGTAGGCGGAGTTACTTTGGAGTTTACCCGAGGTAGGTTTTGGCCTTACCTCGGAACCCTTCTCTTTTATCCGGGCTTGGGACCGGCAACACAGCTGCTGAGCTACATATTTCTCCTAGCAACTATGCAGGCGGAGATACTTTGGAGTTTAACCCGAGGCAGGTTTTGGCCTTACCTCGGAACCCTTCTCCTTTATCCGGGCTTAGGACCGGCAACACAGCTGCTGAGCTACATAATCCTCCTAGCAACTATGCAGGCGGAGATACTTTGGAGTTTAACCCGAGGCAGGTTTTGGCCTTACCTCGGAACCCTTCTCTTTTATCCGGGCTTGGGACCGGCAACACAGTTGCTGAGCTACATAATGCTCCTAGCAACTATGTAGGCGGAGTTACTTTGGAGATTAACCCGAGGCAGGTTTTGGCCTTACCTCGGAACCCTTCTCTTTTATCCGGGCTTGGGACCGGCAACACAGTTGCTGAGCTACATAATCCTCCTAGCAACTATGTAGGCGGAGTTACTTTGGAGTTTAACCCGAGGCAGGTTTTGGCCTTACCTCGGAACCCTTCTCTTTTATCCGGGCTTGGGACCGGCAACACAGTTGCTGAGCTACATAATGCTCCCAGCAACTATGCAGGCGGAGTTACTTTGGAGTTTAACCCGAGGCAGGTTTTGGCCTTACCTCGGAACCCTTCTCCTTTATCCGTGCTTGGGACCGGCAACACAGCTGCTGAGCTACATAATCCTCCCAGCAACTATGTAGTCGGAGTTATATTGGAGTTTAACCCGAGGCAGGTTTTGGCCTTACCTCGGAACCCTTCTCCTTTATCCGGGCTTGGGACCGGCAACACAGCTGCTGAGCTACATAATCCTCCTAGCAACTATGTAGGCGGAGTTACTTTGGAGTTTAACCCGAGGCAGGTTTTGGCCTTACCTCGGAACCCTTCTCTTTTATCCGGGCTTGGGACCGGCAACACAGCTGCTGAGCTACATAATCCTCCTAGCAACTATGCAGGCGGAGATACTTTGGAGTTTAACCCGAGGCAGGTTTTGGCCTTACCTCGGAACCCTTCTCCTTTATCCGGGCTTAGGATCGGCAACACAGCTGCTGAGATACATAATCCTCCTAGCAACTATGCAGGCGGAGTTACTTTGGAGTTTAACCCGAGGCAGGATTTGGCCTCACCTCGGAACCCTTCTCTTTTATCCGGGCTTAGGACCGGCAACACAGCTGTTGAGCTACATAATCCTCCCAGCAACTATGTAGGCGGAGTTACTTTGGAGTTTAACCCGAGGCACGTTTTGGCCTTACCTCGGAACCCTTCTCTTTTATCCGGGCTTGGGACCGGCAACACAGTTGCTGAGCTACATAATCCTCCCAGCAACTATGCAGGCGGAGATACTTTGGAGTTTAACCCGAGGCAGGTTTTGGCCTTACCTCGGAACCCTTCTCCTTTATCAGTGCTTGGGACCGGCAACACAGCTGCTGGGCTACATAATCCTCCCAGCAACTATGCAGGCGGAGTTACTTTGGAGTTTAACCCGAAGCACGTTTTGGCCTTACCTCGGAACCCTTCTCTTTTATCCGGGCTTGGGACCGGCAACACAGCTGCTGAGCTACATAATCCTCCCAGCAACTATGCAGGCGGAGTTACTTTGGAGTTTAACCCGAGGCAGGTTTTGGCCTTACCTCGGACCCCTTCTCTTTTACCCGGGCTTGGGACCGGCAACACAGCTGATGAGCTACATAATCCTAACAGCAACTATGTAGGCGGAGTTACTTTGGAGTTTAACCCGAGGCAGGTTTTGGCCTTACCTCGGAACCCTTCTCTTTTATTCGGGCTTAGGATCGGCAACACAGTTGCTGAGCTACATAATCCTCCCAGCAACTATGTAGGCGGAGTTACTTTGGAGTTTAACCCGAGGCAGATTTTGGCCTCACCTCGGAACCCTTCTCCTTTGTCCGGGCTTAGGACCGGCAACACAGCTGTTGAGCTACATAATCCTCCCAGCAACTATGCAGGCGGAGTTACTTTGGAGTTTAACCCGAGGCAGGTTTTGGCCTCACCTCGGAACCCTTCTCTTTTATCCGGGCTTAGAATCGGCAACACAGCTGCTGAGCTACATAATGCTCCCAGCAACTATGTAGGCGGAGTTACTTTGGAGTTTAACCCGAGGCAGGTTTTGGCCTCACCTCGGAACCCTTCTCCTTTGTCCGGGCTTAGGACCGGCAACACAGCTGTTGAGCTACATAATCCTCCCAGCAACTATGCAGGCGGAGTTACTTTGGAGTTTAACCCGAGGCAGGTTTTGGCCTCACCTCGGAACCCTTCTCTTTTATCCGGGCTTAGGATCGGCAACACAGCTGCTGAGCTACATAATGCTCCCAGCAACTATGTAGGCGGAGTTACTTTGGAGTTTAACCCGAGGCAGGTTTTGGCCTTACCTCGGAACCCTTCTCCTTTATCCGGGCTTAGGACCGGCAACACAGCTGTTGAGCTACATAATCCTCCCAGCAACTATGCAGGCGGAGTTACTTTGGAGTTTAACCCGAGGCAGGTTTTGGCCTCACCTCGGAACCCTTCTCTTTTATCCGGGCTTGGGACCGGCAACACAGCTGCTGAGCTACATAATCCTCCTAGCAACTATGTAGGCGGAGTTACTTTGGAGTTTAACCCGAGGCAGGTTTTGGCCTTACCTCGGAACCCTTCTCTTTTATCCGGGCTTAGGATCGGCAACACAGTTGCTGAGCTACATAATCCTCCTAGCAACTATGCAGGCGGAGATACTTTGGAGTTTAACCCGAGGCAGGCTTTGGCCTTACCTCGGAACCCTTCTCTTTTACCCGGGCTTGGGCCCGGCAACACAACTGATGAGCTACATAATACTCCCAGCAACTATGCAGGCGGAGTTACTTTGGAGTTTACCCGAGGTAGGTTTTGGCCTTACCTCGGAACCCTTCTCTTTTATCCGGGCTTGGGACCGGCAACACAGCTGCTGAGCTACATATTTCTCCTAGCAACTATGCAGGCGGAGATACTTTGGAGTTTAACCCGAGGCAGGTTTTGGCCTTACCTCGGAACCCTTCTCCTTTATCCGGGCTTAGGACCGGCAACACAGCTGCTGAGCTACATAATCCTCCTAGCAACTATGCAGGCGGAGATACTTTGGAGTTTAACCCGAGGCAGGTTTTGGCCTTACCTCGGAACCCTTCTCTTTTATCCGGGCTTGGGACCGGCAACACAGTTGCTGAGCTACATAATGCTCCTAGCAACTATGTAGGCGGAGTTACTTTGGAGATTAACCCGAGGCAGGTTTTGGCCTTACCTCGGAACCCTTCTCTTTTATCCGGGCTTGGGACCGGCAACACAGTTGCTGAGCTACATAATCCTCCTAGCAACTATGTAGGCGGAGTTACTTTGGAGTTTAACCCGAGGCAGGTTTTGGCCTTACCTCGGAACCCTTCTCTTTTATCCGGGCTTGGGACCGGCAACACAGTTGCTGAGCTACATAATGCTCCCAGCAACTATGCAGGCGGAGTTACTTTGGAGTTTAACCCGAGGCAGGTTTTGGCCTTACCTCGGAACCCTTCTCCTTTATCCGTGCTTGGGACCGGCAACACAGCTGCTGAGCTACATAATCCTCCCAGCAACTATGTAGTCGGAGTTATATTGGAGTTTAACCCGAGGCAGGTTTTGGCCTTACCTCGGAACCCTTCTCCTTTATCCGGGCTTGGGACCGGCAACACAGCTGCTGAGCTACATAATCCTCCTAGCAACTATGTAGGCGGAGTTACTTTGGAGTTTAACCCGAGGCAGGTTTTGGCCTTACCTCGGAACCCTTCTCTTTTATCCGGGCTTGGGACCGGCAACACAGCTGCTGAGCTACATAATCCTCCTAGCAACTATGCAGGCGGAGATACTTTGGAGTTTAACCCGAGGCAGGTTTTGGCCTTACCTCGGAACCCTTCTCCTTTATCCGGGCTTAGGATCGGCAACACAGCTGCTGAGATACATAATCCTCCTAGCAACTATGCAGGCGGAGTTACTTTGGAGTTTAACCCGAGGCAGGATTTGGCCTCACCTCGGAACCCTTCTCTTTTATCCGGGCTTAGGACCGGCAACACAGCTGTTGAGCTACATAATCCTCCCAGCAACTATGTAGGCGGAGTTACTTTGGAGTTTAACCCGAGGCACGTTTTGGCCTTACCTCGGAACCCTTCTCTTTTATCCGGGCTTGGGACCGGCAACACAGTTGCTGAGCTACATAATCCTCCCAGCAACTATGCAGGCGGAGATACTTTGGAGTTTAACCCGAGGCAGGTTTTGGCCTTACCTCGGAACCCTTCTCCTTTATCAGTGCTTGGGACCGGCAACACAGCTGCTGGGCTACATAATCCTCCCAGCAACTATGCAGGCGGAGTTACTTTGGAGTTTAACCCGAAGCACGTTTTGGCCTTACCTCGGAACCCTTCTCTTTTATCCGGGCTTGGGACCGGCAACACAGCTGCTGAGCTACATAATCCTCCCAGCAACTATGCAGGCGGAGTTACTTTGGAGTTTAACCCGAGGCAGGTTTTGGCCTTACCTCGGACCCCTTCTCTTTTACCCGGGCTTGGGACCGGCAACACAGCTGATGAGCTACATAATCCTAACAGCAACTATGTAGGCGGAGTTACTTTGGAGTTTAACCCGAGGCAGGTTTTGGCCTTACCTCGGAACCCTTCTCTTTTATTCGGGCTTAGGATCGGCAACACAGTTGCTGAGCTACATAATCCTCCCAGCAACTATGTAGGCGGAGTTACTTTGGAGTTTAACCCGAGGCAGATTTTGGCCTCACCTCGGAACCCTTCTCCTTTGTCCGGGCTTAGGACCGGCAACACAGCTGTTGAGCTACATAATCCTCCCAGCAACTATGCAGGCGGAGTTACTTTGGAGTTTAACCCGAGGCAGGTTTTGGCCTCACCTCGGAACCCTTCTCTTTATCCGGGCTTAGAATCGGCAACACAGCTGCTGAGCTACATAATGCTCCCAGCAACTATGTAGGCGGAGTTACTTTGGAGTTTAACCCGAGGCAGGTTTTGGCCTCACCTCGGAACCCTTCTCCTTTGTCCGGGCTTAGGACCGGCAACACAGCTGTTGAGCTACATAATCCTCCCAGCAACTATGCAGGCGGAGTTACTTTGGAGTTTAACCCGAGGCAGGTTTTGGCCTCACCTCGGAACCCTTCTCTTTTATCCGGGCTTAGGATCGGCAACACAGCTGCTGAGCTACATAATGCTCCCAGCAACTATGTAGGCGGAGTTACTTTGGAGTTTAACCCGAGGCAGGTTTTGGCCTTACCTCGGAACCCTTCTCCTTTATCCGGGCTTAGGACCGGCAACACAGCTGTTGAGCTACATAATCCTCCCAGCAACTATGCAGGCGGAGTTACTTTGGAGTTTAACCCGAGGCAGGTTTTGGCCTCACCTCGGAACCCTTCTCTTTTATCCGGGCTTGGGACCGGCAACACAGCTGCTGAGCTACATAATCCTCCTAGCAACTATGTAGGCGGAGTTACTTTGGAGTTTAACCCGAGGCAGGTTTTGGCCTTACCTCGGAACCCTTCTCTTTTATCCGGGCTTAGGATCGGCAACACAGTTGCTGAGCTACATAATCCTCCTAGCAACTATGCAGGCGGAGATACTTTGGAGTTTAACCCGAGGCAGGCTTTGGCCTTACCTCGGAACCCTTCTCTTTTACCCGGGCTTGGGCCCGGCAACACAACTGATGAGCTACATAATACTCCCAGCAACTATGCAGGCGGGGATACTTTGGAGTTTAACCCGAGGCAGGTTTTGGCCTTACCTCGGAACCCTTCTCTTTTACCCAGGTTTGGGACCGGCAACACAGCTGATGAGCTACATAATCCTCCCAGCAACTATGCAGGCGGAGTTACTTTGGAGTTTAACCCGAGGCACGTTTTGGCCTCACCTCGGAACCCTTCTCTTTTATCCGGGCTTAGGATCGGCAACACAGCTGCTGAGCTACATAATGCTCCCAGCAACAATGTAGGCGGAGTTACTTTGGAGTTTAACCCGAGGCAGGTTTTGGCCTTACCTCGGAACCCTTCTCTTTTACCCGGGCTTGGGACCGGCAACACAGCTGATGAGCTACATAATCCTCCCAGCAACTATGCAGGCGGAGTTACTTTGGAGTTTAACCCGAGGCACGTTTTGGCCTCACCTCGGAACCCTTCTCTTTTATCCGGGCTTAGGATCGGCAACACAGCTGCTGAGCTACATCATGCTCCCAGCAACAATGTAGGCGGAGTTACTTTGGAGTTTAACCCGAGGCAGGTTTTGGCCTTACCTCGGAACCCTTCTCTTTTATCCGGGCTTAGGATCGGCAACACAGTTGCTGAGCTACATAATCCTCCCAGCAACTATGTAGGCGGAGTTACTTTGGAGTTTAACCCGAGGCAGGTTTTGGCCTCACCTCGGAACCCTTCTCTTTTATCCGGGCTTAGGATCGGCAACACAGCTGCTGAGCTACATAATGCTCCCAGCAACTATGCAGGCGGAGTTACTTTGGAGTTTAACCCGAGGTAGGTTTTGGCCTCACCTCGGAACCCTTCTCTTTTATCCGGGCTTGGGACCGGCAACACAGCTGCTGAGCTACATAATCCTCCTAGCAACTATGCAGGCGGAGATACTTTGGAGTTTAACCCGAGGCAGGTTTTGGCCTTACCTCGGAACCCTTCTCTTTTTACCGGGCTTGGGACCGGCAACACAGCTGCTGAGCTACATAATGCTCCCTGCAACTATGCAGGCGGAGTTACTTTGGAGTTTAACCCGAGGCACGTTTTGGCCTTACCTCGGAACCCTTCTTTTTATCCGGGCTTGGGACCGGCAACACAGCTGCTGAGCTACATAATGCTCCCAGCAACTATGCAGGCGGAGTTACTTTGGAGTTTAAACCGAGGTAGGTTTTGGCCTCACCTCGGAACCCTTCTCTTTTATCCGGGCTTGGGACCGGCAACACAGCTGCTGAGCTACATAATCCTCCTAGCAACTATGCAGGCGGAGATACTTTGGAGTTTAACCCGAGGCAGGTTTTGGCCTTACCTCGGAACCCTTCTCTTTTTACCGGGCTTGGGACCGGCAACACAGCTGCTGAGCTACATAATCCTCCTAGCAACTATGCAGGCGGAGATACTTTGGAGTTTAACCCGAGGCAGGTTTTGGCCTTACCTCGGAACCCTTCTCTTTTACCCGGGCTTGGGACCGGCAACACAGCTGATGAGCTACATAATACTCCCAGCAACTATGCAGGCGGAGATACTTTGGAGTTTAACCCGAGGCAGGTTTTGGCCTTACCTCGGAACCCTTCTCTTTTACCCAGGCTTGGGACCGGCAACACAGCTGATGAGCTACATAATCCTCCCAGCAACTATGCAGGCGGAGTTACTTTGGAGTTTAACCCGAGGCACGTTTTGGCCTCGCCTCGGAACCCTTCTCTTTTATCCGGGCTTAGGATCGGCAACACAGCTGCTGAGCTACATAATGCTCCCAGCAACAATGTAGGCGGAGTTACTTTGGAGTTTAACCCGAGGCAGGTTTTGGCCTTACCTCGGAACCCTTCTCTTTTATCCGGGCTTAGGATCGGCAACACAGTTGCTGAGCTACATAATCCTCCCAGCAACTATGTAGGCGGAGTTACTTTGGAGTTTAACCCTAGGCAGGTTTTGGCCTCACCTCGGAACCCTTCTCCTTTATCCGGGCTTAGGACCGGCAACACAGCTGTTGAGCTACATAATCCCCCCAGCAACTATGCAGGCGGAGTTACTTTGGAGTTTAACCCGAGGCAGGTTTTGGCCTCACCTCGGAACCCTTCTCTTTTATCCGGGCTTAGGATCGGCAACACAGCTGCTGAGCTACATAATGCTCCCAGCAACTATGTAGGCGGAGTTACTTTGGAGTTTAACCCGAGGCAGGTTTTGGCCTTACCTCGGAACCCTTCTCTTTTATCCGGGCTTAGGATCGGCAACACAGCTGCTGAGCTACATAATGCTCCCAGCAACTATGCAGGCGGAGTTACTTTGGAGTTTAACCCGAGGCAGGTTTTGGCCTTACCTCGGAACCCTTCTCTTTTATCCGGGCTTGGGACCGGCAACACAGCTGCTGAGCTACATAATCCTCCTAGCAACTATGCAGGCGGAGATACTTTGGAGTTTAACCCGAGGCAGGTTTTGGCCTTACCTCGGAACCCTTCTCTTTTATCCGGGCTTGGGACCGGCAACACAGCTGCTGAGCTACATAATGCTCCCAGCAACTATGCAGGCGGAGTTACTTTGGAGTTTAACCCGAGGCACGTTTTGGCCTTACCTCGGAACCCTTCTCTTTTATCCGGGCTTGGGACCGGCAACACAGCTGCTGAGCTACATAATCCTCCTAGCAACTATGCAGGCGGAGATACTTTGAAGTTTAACCCGAGGCAGGTTTTGGCCTCACCTCGGAACCCTTCTCTTTTATCCGTGCTTGGGACCGGCAACACAGTTGCTGAGCTACATAATCCTCCCAGCAACTATGTAGGCGGAGTTACTTTGGAGTTTAACCCGAGGCAGGTTTTGGCCTTACCTCGGAACCCTTCTCCTTTATCCGTGCTTGGGACCGGCAACACAGCTGATGAGCTACATAATACTCCCAGCAACTATGCAGGCGGAGATACTTTGGAGTTTAACCCGAGGCAGGTTTTGGCCTCACCTCGGAACCCTTCTCCTTTATCCGGGCTTGGGACCGGCAACACAGCTGCTGAGCTACATAATCCTCCTAGCAACTATGCAGGCGGAGATACTTTGGAGTTTAACCCGAGGCAGGTTTTGGCCTTACCTCGGAACCCTTCTCTTTTATCCGTGCTTGGGACCGGCAACACAGTTGCTGAGCTACATAATCCTCCCAGCAACTATGTAGGCGGAGTTACTTTGGAGTTTAACCCGAGGCAGGTTTTGGCCTTACCTCGGAACCCTTCTCCTTTATCCGGGCTTGGGACCGGCAACACAGCTGCTGAGCTACATAATCCTCCCAGCAACTATGTAGGCGGAGTTACTTTGGAGTTTAACCCGAGGCAGGTTTTGGCCTTACCTCGGAACCCTTCTCCTTTATCCGGGCTTGGGACCGGCAACACAGCTGCTGAGCTACATAATCCTCCTAGCAACTATGCAGGCGGAGATACTTTGGAGTTTAACCCGAGGCAGGTTTTGGCCTTACCTCGGAACCCTTCTCTTTTATCCGTGCTTGGGACCGGCAACACAGCTGCTGAGCTACATAATCCTCCCAGCAACTATGTAGGCGGAGTTACTTTGGAGTTTAACCCGAGGCAGGTTTTGGCCTTACCTCGGAACCCTTCTCTTTTATCCGTGCTTGGGACCGGCAACACAGTTGCTGAGCTACATAATCCTCCCAGCAACTATGTAGGCGGAGTTACTTTGGAGTTTATCCCGAGGCAGGTTTTGGCCTTACCTCGGAACCCTTCTCCTTTATCCGTGCTTGGGACCGGCAACACAGCTGCTGAGCTACATAATCCTCCCAGCAACTATGCAGGCGGAGATACTTTGGAGTTTAACCCGAGGCAGGTTTTAGCCTTACCTCGGAACCCTTCTCCTTTATCCGTGCTTGGGACCGGCAACACAGCTGCTGAGCTACATAACCCTCCTAGCAACTATGCAGGCGGAGATACTTTGGAGTTTAACCCGAGGCAGGTTTTGGCCTTACCTCGGAACCCTTCTCTTTTATCCGTGCTTGGGACCGGCAACACTGTTGCTGAGCTACATAATCCTCCCAGCAACTATGTAGGCGGAGTTACTTTGGAGTTTAACCCGAGGCAGGTTTTGGCCTTACCTCGGAACCCTTCTCCTTTATTCGTGCTTGGGACCGGCAACACAGCTGCTGAGCTAAATAATCCTCCTAGCAACTATGCAGGCGGAGATACTTTGGAGTTTAACCCGAGGCAGGTTTTGGCCTTACCTCGGAACCCTTCTCTTTTATCCGTGCTTGGGACCGGCAACACAGTTGCTGAGCTACATAATCCTCCCAGCAACTATGTAGGCGTAGTTACTTTGAAGTTTAACCCGAGGCAGGTTTTGGCCTCACCTCGGAACCCTTCTCCTTTATACGGGCTTAGGATCGGCAACACAGCTGCTGAGCTACATAATCCTCCCAGCAACTATGCAGGCGGAGTTACTTTATAGTTTAACCCGAGGAAGGTTTTGGCCTTACCTCGGAACCCTTCTCCTTTATCCGTGCTTGGGATCGGCAACACAGCTGCTGAGCTACATAATCCTCCCAGCAACTATGCAATCGGAGTTACTTTGGAGTTTAACCCGAGGCAGGTTTTGGCCTTACCTCGGAACCCTTCTCCTTTATCCGTGCTTGGGATCGGCAACACAGCTGCTGAGCTACATAATCCTCCCAGCAACTATGCAGGCGGAGTTACTTTGGAGTTTAACCCGAGGCAGGTTTTGGCCTTACCTCGAACCCTTCTCTTTTATCCGGGCTTGATACCGGCAACACAGTTGCTGATCTACATAATCCTCCCAGCAACTATGTAGGCGGAGTTACTTTGGAGTTTAACCCGAGGCAGGTTTTGGCCTCACCTCGGAACCCTTCTCCTTTATCCGGGCTTAGGATCGGCAACACAGCTGCTGAGCTACATAATCCTCCCAGCAACTATGCAGGCGGAGTTACTTTGGAGTTTAACCCGAGGCAGGTTTTGGCCTTACCTCGGAACCTTTCTCTTTTATCCGCTCTTGGGACCGGCAACACAGTTGCTGATCTACATAATCCTCCCAGCAACTATGTAGGCGGAGTTACTTTGGAGTTTAACCCAAGGCAGGTTTTGGCCTCACCTCGGAACCCTTCTCCTTTATCCGGGCTTAGGACCGGCAACACAGCTGCTGAGCTACATAATCCTCCTAGCAACTATGCAGGCGGAGTTACTTTGGAGTTTAACCCTAGGCAGGTTTTGGCCTTACCTAGGAACCCTTCTCCTTTATCCGGGCTTAGGACCGGCAACACAGTTGCTGAGCTACATAATCCTCCCAGCAACTATGCAGGCGGAGTTACTTTGGAGTTTAACCCGAGGCAGGTTTTGGCCTCACCTCGGAACCCTTCTCCTTTATCCGGGCTTGGGACCGGCAACACAGTTGCTGAGCTACATAATCCTCCCAGCAACTATGTAGGCGGAGTTACTTTGGAGTTTAACCCGAGGCAGGTTTTGGCCTCACCTCGGAACCCTTCTCCTTTATCCGGGCTTAGGACCGGCAACACAGTTGCTGAGCTACATAATCCTCCCAGCAACTATGTAGGCGGAGTTACTTTGGAGTTTAACCCGAGGCAGGTTTTGGCCTAACCTCGGAACCCTTCTCCTTTATCCGGGCTTAGGATCGGCAACACAGCTGCTGAGCTACATAATGCTCCCAGCAACTATGTAGGCGGAGTTACTTTGGAGTTTAACCCGAGGCAGGTTTTGGCCTTACCTCGGAACCCTTCTCTTTTATCCGGGCTTAGGATCGGCAACACAGCTGCTGAGCTACATAATGCTTCCAGCAACTATGCAGGCGGAGTTACTTTGGAGTTTAACCCGAGGTAGGTTTTGGCCTTACCTCGGAACCCTTCTCTTTTATCCGGGCTTGGGACCGGCAACACAGCTGCTGAGCTACATAATCCTCCTAGCAACTATGCAGGCGGAGATACTTTGGAGTTTAACCCGAGGCAGGTTTTGGCCTTACCTCGGAACCCTTCTCTTTTATCCGGGCTTAGGATCGGCAACACAGCTGCTGAGCTACATAATGCTCCCAGCAACTATGTAGGCGGAGTTACTTTGGAGTTTAACCCGAGGCAGGTTTTGGCCTTACCTCGGAACCCTTCTCTTTTATCCGGGCTTAGGATCGGCAACACAGCTGCTGAGCTACATAATGCTCCCAGCAACTATGCAGGCGGAGTTACTTTGGAGTTTAACCCGAGGCAGGTTTTGGCCTTACCTCGGAACCCTTCTCTTTTATCCGGGCTTGGGACCGGCAACACAGCTGCTGAGCTACATAATCCTCCTAGCAACTATGCAGGCGGAGATACTTTGGAGTTTAACCCGAGGCAGGTTTTGGCCTTACCTCGGAACCCTTCTCTTTTATCCGGGCTTGGGACCGGCAACACAGCTGCTGAGCTACATAATGCTCCCAGCAACTATGCAGGCGGAGTTACTTTGGAGTTTAACCCGAGGCACGTTTTGGCCTTACCTCGGAACCCTTCTCTTTTATCCGGGCTTGGGACCGGCAACACAGCTGCTGAGCTACATAATCCTCCTAGCAACTATGCAGGCGGAGATACTTTGAAGTTTAACCCGAGGCAGGTTTTGGCCTCACCTCGGAACCCTTCTCTTTTATCCGTGCTTGGGACCGGCAACACAGTTGCTGAGCTACATAATCCTCCCAGCAACTATGTAGGCGGAGTTACTTTGGAGTTTAACCCGAGGCAGGTTTTGGCCTTACCTCGGAACCCTTCTCTTTTATCCGTGCTTGGGACCGGCAACACAGTTGCTGAGCTACATAATCCTCCCAGCAACTATGTAGGCGGAGTTACTTTGGAGTTTATCCCGAGGCAGGTTTTGGCCTTACCTCGGAACCCTTCTCCTTTATCCGTGCTTGGGACCGGCAACACAGCTGCTGAGCTACATAATCCTCCCAGCAACTATGCAGGCGGAGATACTTTGGAGTTTAACCCGAGGCAGGTTTTAGCCTTACCTCGGAACCCTTCTCCTTTATCCGTGCTTGGGACCGGCAACACAGCTGCTGAGCTACATAACCCTCCTAGCAACTATGCAGGCGGAGATACTTTGGAGTTTAACCCGAGGCAGGTTTTGGCCTTACCTCGGAACCCTTCTCTTTTATCCGTGCTTGGGACCGGCAACACAGTTGCTGAGCTACATAATCCTCCCAGCAACTATGTAGGCGGAGTTACTTTGGAGTTTAACCCGAGGCAGGTTTTGGCCTTACCTCGGAACCCTTCTCCTTTATTCGTGCTTGGGACCGGCAACACAGCTGCTGAGCTAAATAATCCTCCTAGCAACTATGCAGGCGGAGATACTTTGGAGTTTAACCCGAGGCAGGTTTTGGCCTTACCTCGGAACCCTTCTCTTTTATCCGTGCTTGGGACCGGCAACACAGTTGCTGAGCTACATAATCCTCCCAGCAACTATGTAGGCGTAGTTACTTTGGAGTTTAACCCGAGGCAGGTTTTGGCCTCACCTCGGAACCCTTCTCCTTTATACGGGCTTAGGATCGGCAACACAGCTGCTGAGCTACATAATCCTCCCAGCAACTATGCAGGCGGAGTTACTTTATAGTTTAACCCGAGGAAGGTTTTGGCCTTACCTCGGAACCCTTCTCCTTTATCCGTGCTTGGGATCGGCAACACAGCTGCTGAGCTACAAAATCCTCCCAGCAACTATGCAATCGGAGTTACTTTGGAGTTTAACCCGAGGCAGGTTTTGGCCTTACCTCGGAACCCTTCTCCTTTATCCGTGCTTGGGATCGGCAACACAGCTGCTGAGCTACATAATCCTCCCAGCAACTATGCAGGCGGAGTTACTTTGGAGTTTAACCCGAGGCAGGTTTTGGCCTTACCTCGAACCCTTCTCTTTTATCCGGGCTTGATACCGGCAACACAGTTGCTGATCTACATAATCCTCCCAGCAACTATGTAGGCGGAGTTACTTTGGAGTTTAACCCGAGGCAGGTTTTGGCCTCACCTCGGAACCCTTCTCCTTTATCCGGGCTTAGGATCGGCAACACAGCTGCTGAGCTACATAATCCTCCCAGCAACTATGCAGGCGGAGTTACTTTGGAGTTTAACCCGAGGCAGGTTTTGGCCTTACCTCGGAACCTTTCTCTTTTATCCGGGCTTGGGACCGGCAACACAGTTGCTGATCTACATAATCCTCCCAGCAACTATGTAGGCGGAGTTACTTTGGAGTTTAACCCAAGGCAGGTTTTGGCCTCACCTCGGAACCCTTCTCCTTTATCCGGGCTTAGGACCGGCAACACAGCTGCTGAGCTACATAATCCTCCTAGCAACTATGCAGGCGGAGTTACTTTGGAGTTTAACCCTAGGCAGGTTTTGGCCTTACCTAGGAACCCTTCTCCTTTATCCGGGCTTAGGACCGGCAACACAGTTGCTGAGCTACATAATCCTCCCAGCAACTATGCAGGCGGAGTTACTTTGGAGTTTAACCCGAGGCAGGTTTTGGCCTCACCTCGGAACCCTTCTCCTTTATCCGGGCTTGGGACCGGCAACACAGTTGCTGAGCTACATAATCCTCCCAGCAACTATGTAGGCGGAGTTACTTTGGAGTTTAACCCGAGGCAGGTTTTGGCCTCACCTCGGAACCCTTCTCCTTTATCCGGGCTTAGGACCGGCAACACAGTTGCTGAGCTACATAATCCTCCCAGCAACTATGTAGGCGGAGTTACTTTGGAGTTTAACCCGAGGCAGGTTTTGGCCTAACCTCGGAACCCTTCTCCTTTATCCGGGCTTAGGATCGGCAACACAGCTGCTGAGCTACATAATGCTCCCAGCAACTATGTAGGCGGAGTTACTTTGGAGTTTAACCCGAGGCAGGTTTTGGCCTTACCTCGGAACCCTTCTCTTTTATCCGGGCTTAGGATCGGCAACACAGCTGCTGAGCTACATAATGCTTCCAGCAACTATGCAGGCGGAGTTACTTTGGAGTTTAACCCGAGGTAGGTTTTGGCCTTACCTCGGAACCCTTCTCTTTTATCCGGGCTTGGGACCGGCAACACAGCTGCTGAGCTACATAATCCTCCTAGCAACTATGCAGGCGGAGATACTTTGGAGTTTAACCCGAGGCAGGTTTTGGCCTTACCTCGGAACCCTTCTCTTTTATCCGGGCTTGGGACCGGCAACACAGCTGCTGAGCTACATAATGCTCCCAGCAACTATGCAGGCGGAGTTACTTTGGAGTTTAACCCGAGGCACGTTTTGGCCTTACCTCGGAACCCTTCTCTTTTATCCGGGCTTGGGACCGGCAACACAGCTGCTGAGCTACATAATGCTCCCAGCAACTATGCAGGCGGAGTTACTTTGGAGTTTAACCCGAGGCACGTTTTGGCCTTACCTCGGAACCCTTCTCTTTTATCCGGGCTTGGGACCGCCAACACAGCTGCTGAGCTACATAATCCTCCTAGCAACTATGCAGGCGGAGATACTTTGGAGTTTAACCCGAGGCAGGTTTTGGCCTCACCTCGGAACCCTTCTCTTTTATCCGTGCTTGGGACCGGCAACACAGTTGCTGAGCTACATAATCCTCCCAGCAACTATGTAGGCGGAGTTACTTTGGAGTTTAACCCGAGGCAGGTTTTCGCCTTACCTCGGAACCCTTCTCCTTTATCCGTGCTTGGGACCGGCAACACAGCTGATGAGCTACATAATACTCCCAGCAACTATGCAGGCGGAGATACTTTGGAGTTTAACCCGAGGCAGGTTTTGGCCTCACCTCGGAACCCTTCTCCTTTATCCGGGCTTGGGACCGGCAACACAGCTGCTGAGCTACATAATCCTCCTAGCAACTATGCAGGCGGAGATACTTTGGAGTTTAACCCGAGGCAGGTTTTGGCCTTACCTCGGAACCCTTCTCTTTTATCCGTGCTTAGGACCGGCAACACAGTTGCTGAGCTACATAATCCTCCCAGCAACTATGTAGGCGGAGTTACTTTGGAGTTTAACCCGAGGCAGGTTTTGGCCTTACCTCGGAACCCTTCTCCTTTATCCGGGCTTGGGACCGGCAACAAAGCTGCTGAGCTACATAATCCTCCCAGCAACTATGTAGGCGGAGTTACTTTGTAGTTTAACCCGAGGCAGGTTTTGGCCTTACCTCGGAACCCTTCTCCTTTATCCGGGCTTGGGACCGGCAACACAGCTGCTGAGCTAAATAATCCTCCTAGCAACTATGCAGGCGGAGATACTTTGGAGTTTAACCCGAGGCAGGTTTTGGCCTTACCTCGGAACCCTTCTCTTTTATCCGTGCTTGGGACCGGCAACACAGCTGCTGAGCTACATAATCCTCCCAGCAACTATGTAGGCGGAGTTACTTTGGAGTTTAACCCGAGGCAGGTTTTGGCCTTACCTCGGAACCCTTCTCTTTTATCCGTGCTTGGGACCGGCAACACAGTTGCTGAGCTACATAATCCTCCCAGCAACTATGTAGGCGGAGTTACTTTGGAGTTTATCCCGAGGCAGGTTTTGGCCTTACCTCGGAACCCTTCTCCTTTATCCGTGCTTGGGACCGGCAACACAGCTGCTGAGCTACATAATCCTCCCAGCAACTATGCAGGCGGAGATACTTTGGAGTTTAACCCGAGGCAGGTTTTAGCCTTACCTCGGAACCCTTCTCCTTTATCCGTGCTTGGGACCGGCAACACAGCTGCTGAGCTACATAACCCTCCTAGCAACTATGCAGGCGGAGATACTTTGGAGTTTAACCCGAAGCAGGTTTTGGCCTTACCTCGGAACCCTTCTCTTTTATCCGTGCTTGGGACCGGCAACACAGTTGCTGAGCTACATAATCCTCCCAGCAACTATGTAGGCGGAGTTACTTTGGAGTTTAACCCGAGGCAGGTTTTGGCCTTACCTCGGAACCCTTCTCCTTTATTCGTGCTTGGGACCGGCAACACAGCTGCTGAGCTAAATAATCCTCCTAGCAACTATGCAGGCGGAGATACTTTGGAGTTTAACCCGAGGCAGGTTTTGGCCTTACCTCGGAACCCTTCTCTTTTATCCGTGCTTGGGACCGGCAACACAGTTGCTGAGCTACATAATCCTCCCAGCAACTATGCAGGCGGAGTTACTTTATAGTTTAACCCGAGGCAGGTTTTGGCCTTACCTCGGAACCCTTCTCCTTTATCCGTGCTTGGGATCGGCAACACAGCTGCTGAGCTACATAATCCTCCCAGCAACTATGCAATCGGAGTTACTTTGGAGTTTAACCCGAGGCAGGTTTTGGCCTTACCTCGGAACCCTTCTCCTTTATCCGTGCTTGGGATCGGCAACACAGCTGCTGAGCTACATAATCCTCCCAGCAACTATGCAGGCGGAGTTACTTTGGAGTTTAACCCGAGGCAGGTTTTGGCCTTACCTCGAACCCTTCTCTTTTATCCGGGCTTGATACCGGCAACACAGTTGCTGATCTACATAATCCTCCCAGCAACTATGTAGGCGGAGTTACTTTGGAGTTTAACCCGAGGCAGGTTTTGGCCTCACCTCGGAACCCTTCTCCTTTATCCGGGCTTAGGATCGGCAACACAGCTGCTGAGCTACATAATCCTCCCAGCAACTATGCAGGCGGAGTTACTTTGGAGTTTAACCCGAGGCAGGTTTTGGCCTTACCTCGGAACCTTTCTCTTTTATCCGGGCTTGGGACCGGCAACACAGTTGCTGATCTACATAATCCTCCCAGCAACTATGTAGGCGGAGTTACTTTGGAGTTTAACCCAAGGCAGGTTTTGGCCTCACCTCGGAACCCTTCTCCTTTATCCGGGCTTAGGACCGGCAACACAGCTGCTGAGCTACATAATCCTCCTAGCAACTATGCAGGCGGAGTTACTTTGGAGTTTAACCCTAGGCAGGTTTTGGCCTTACCTAGGAACCCTTCTCCTTTATCCGGGCTTAGGACCGGCAACACAGTTGCTGAGCTACATAATCCTCCCAGCAACTATGCAGGCGGAGTTACTTTGGAGTTTAACCCGAGGCAGGTTTTGGCCTCACCTCGGAACCCTTCTCCTTTATCCGGGCTTGGGACCGGCAACACAGTTGCTGAGCTACATAATCCTCCCAGCAACTATGCAGGCGGAGTTACTTTGGAGTTTAACCCGAGGCAGGTTTTGGCCTCACCTCGGAACCCTTCTCCTTTATCCGGGCTTGGGACCGGCAACACAGTTGCTGAGCTACATAATCCTCCCAGCAACTATGCAGGCGGAGTTACTTTGGAGTTTAACCCGAGGCAGGTTTTGGCCTCACCTCGGAACCCTTCTCCTTTATCCGGGCTTGGGACCGGCAACACAGTTGCTGAGCTACATAATCCTCCCAGCAACTATGCAGGCGGAGTTACTTTAGAGTTTAACCCGAGGCAGGTTTTGGCCTCACCTCGGAACCCTTCTCCTTTATCCGGGCTTGGGACCGGCAACACAGTTGCTGAGCTACATAATCCTCCCAGCAACTATGTAGGCGGAGTTACTTTGGAGTTTAACCCGAGGCAGGTTTTGGCCTTACCTCGGAACCCTTCTTTTTTATCCGGGCTTGGGACCGGCAACACAGCTGCTGAGCTACATAATCCTCCTAGCAACTATGCACGCTGAGTTACTTTGGAGTTTAACCCGATGCAGGTTTTGGCCTTACCTCGGAACCCTTCTCTTTTATCCGGGCTTGGGACCGGCAACACAGCTGCTGAGCTATATAATGCTCCCAGCAACTATGTAGGCGGAGTTACTTTGGAGTTTAACCCGAGGCAGGCTTTGGCCTTACCTCGGAACCCTTCTCTTTTATCCGGGCTTAGGACCGGCAACACAGCTGCTGAGCTACATAATCCTCCCAGCAACTATGCAGGCGGAGTTACTTTGGAGTTTAACCCGAGGCAGGTTTTGGCCTTACCTCGGAACCCTTCCCTTTTATCCGGGCTTAGGACCGGCAACACAGCTGCTGAGCTACATAATCCTCCCAGCAACTATGCAGGCGGAGTTACTTTGGAGTTTAACCCGAGGCAGGTTTTGGCCTTACCTCGGAACCCTTCCCTTTTATCCGGGCTTAGGACCGGCAACACAGCTGCTGAGCTACATAATCCTCCCAGCAACTATGCAGGCGGAGTTACTTTGGAGTTTAACCCGAGGCAGGTTTTGGCCTTACCTCGGAACCCTTCCCTTTTATCCGGGCTTGGGACCGGCAACACAGCTGCTGAGCTACATAATGCTCCCAGCAACTATGCAGGCGGAGTTACTTTGGAGTTTAACCCGAGGCAGGTTTTGGCCTTACCTCGGAACCCTTCTCTTTTATCCGTGCTTGGGACCGGCAACACAGCTGCTGAGCTACATAATCCTCCCAGCAACTATGCAGGCGGAGATACTTTGGAGTTTAACCCGAGGCAGGTTTTGGCCTTACCTAGGAACCCTTCTCCTTTATCCGGGCTTAGGACCGGCAACACAGTTGCTGAGCTACATAATCCTCCCAGCAACTATGCAGGCGGAGATACTTTGGAGTTTAACCCGAGGCAGGTTTTGGCCTTACCTCGGAACCCTTCTCTTTTATCCGTGCTTGGGACCGGCAACACAGCTGCTGAGCTACATAATCCTCCCAGCAACTATGCAGGCGGAGATACTTTGGAGTTTAACCCGAGGCAGGTTTTGGCCTTACCTCGGAACCCTTCTCTTTTATCCGGGCTTGGGACCGGCAACACAGTTGCTGAGCTACATAATCCTCCCAGCAACTATGCAGGCGGAGTTACTTTGGAGTTTAACCCGAGGCAGGTTTTGGCCTCACCTCGGAACCCTTCTCTTTTATCCGGGCTTAGGATCGGCAACGCAGCTGCTGAGCTACATAATGCTCCCAGCAACTATGTAGGCGGAGTTACTTTGGAGTTTAACCCGAGGCAGGTTTTGGCCTTACCTCGGAACCCTTCTCTTTTAACCGGGCTTAGGATCGGCAACACAGCTGCTGAGCTACATAATGCTCCCAGCAACTATGTAGGCGGAGTTACTTTGGAGTTCAACCCGAGGCACGATTTGGCCTTACCTCGGAACCCTTCTCTTTTATCCGGGCTTGGGACCAGCAACACAGTTGCTGAGCTACATAATCCTCCCAGCAACTATGCAGGCGGAGTTACTTTGGAGTTTAACCCGAGGCAGGTTTTGGCCTTACCTCGGAACCCTTCTCTTTTATCCGGGCTTAGGATCGGCAACACAGTTGCTGAGCTACATAATCCTCCTAGCAACTATGCAGGCGGAGATACTTTGGAGTTTAACCCGAGGCAGGTTTTGGCCTTACCTCGGAACCCTTCTCTTTTACCCAGGCTTGGGACCGGCAACACAGCTGATGAGCTACATAATCCTCCCAGCAACTATGCAGGCGGAGTTACTTTGGAGTTTAACCCGAGGCACGTTTTGGCCTCACCTCGGAACCCTTCTCTTTTATCCGGGCTTAGGATCGGCAACACAGCTGCTGAGCTACATAATGCTCCCAGCAACAATGTAATCGGAGTTACTTTGGAGTTTAACCCGAGGCAGGTTTTGGCCTTACCTCGGAACCCTTCTCTTTTACCCGGGCTTGGGACCGGCAACCCAGCTGATGAGCTACATAATCCTCCCAGCAACTATGCAGGCGGAGTTACTTTGGAGTTTAACCCGAGGCACGTTTTGGCCTCACCTCGGAACCCTTCTCTTTTATCCGGGCTTAGGATCGGCAACACAGCTGCTGAGCTACATAATGCTCCCAGCAACAATGTAGGCGGAGTTACTTTGGAGTTTAACCCGAGGCAGGTTTTGGCCTTACCTCGGAACCCTTCTCTTTTATCCGGGCTTAGGATCGGCAACACAGTTGCTGAGCTACATAATCCTCCCAGCAACTATGTAGGCGGAGTTACTTTGGAGTTTAACCCGAGGCAGGTTTTGGCCTCACCTCGGAACCCTTCTCCTTTATCCGGGCTTAGGACCGGCAACACAGCTGTTGAGCTACATAATCCTCCCAGCAACTATGCAGGCGGAGTTACTTTGGAGTTTAACCCGAGGCAGGTTTTGGCCTCACCTCGGAACCCTTCTCTTTTATCCGGGCTTAGGATCGGCAACACAGCTGCTGAGCTACATAATGCTCCCAGCAACTATGTAGGCGGAGTTACTTTGGAGTTTAACCCGAGGCAGGTTTTGGCCTTACCTCGGAATCCTTCTCTTTTATCCGGGCTTAGGATCGGCAACACAGCTGCTGAGCTACATAATGCTCCCAGCAACTATGCAGGCGGAGTTACTTTGGAGTTTAACCCGAGGTAGGTTTTGGCCTTACCTCGGAACCCTTCTCTTTTAACCGGGCTTGGGACCGGCAACACAGCTGCTGAGCTACATAATCCTCCTAGCAACTATGCAGGCGGAGATACTTTGGAGTTTAACCCGAGGCAGGTTTTGGCCTTACTTTGGAACCCTTCTCTTTTATCCGGGCTTGGGACCGGCAACACAGCTGCTGAGCTACATAATGCTCCCTGCAACTATGCAGGCGGAGTTACTTTGGAGTTTAACCCGAGGCACGTTTTGGCCTTACCTCGGAACCCTTCTCTTTTATCCGGGCTTGGGACCGGCAACACAGCTGCTGAGCTACATAATCCTCCCAGCAACTATGCAGGCGGAGATACTTTGGAGTTTAACCCGAGGCAGGTTTTGGCCTCACCTCGGAACCCTTCTCCTTTATCCGGGCTTGGGACCGGCAACACAGCTGCTGAGCTACATAATCCTCCTAGCACCTATGCAGGCGGAGATACTTTGGAGTTTAACCCGAGGCAGGTTTTGGCCTTACCTCGGAACCCTTCTCTTTTACCCGGGCTTGGGACCGGCAACACACCTGATGAGCTACATAATACTCCCAGCAACTATGCAGGCGGAGATACTTTGGAGTTTAACCCGAGGCAGGTTTTGGCCTTACCTCGGAACCCTTCTCTTTTACCCAGGCTTGGGACCGGCAACACAGCTGATGAGCTACATAATCCTCCCAGCAACTATGCAGGCGGAGTTACTTTGGAGTTTAACCCGAGGCACGTTTTGGCCTCACCTCGGAACCCTTCTCTTTTATCCGGGCTTAGGATCGGCAACACAGCTGCTGAGCTACATAATGCTCCCAGCAACAATGTAGGCGGAGTTACTTTGGAGTTTAACCCGAGGCAGGTTTTGGCCTTACCACGGAACCCTTCTCTTTTACCCGGGCTTGGGACCGGCAACACAGCTGATGAGCTACATAATCCTCCCAGCAACTATGCAGGCGGAGTTACTTTGGAGTTTAACCCGAGGCACGTTTTGGCCTCGCCTCGGAACCCTTCTCTTTTATCCGGGCTTAGGATCGGCAATACAGCTTCTGAGCTACATAATGCTCCCAGCAACAATGTAGGCGGAGTTACTTTGGAGTTTAACCCGAGGCAGGTTTTGGCCTTACCTCGGAACCCTTCTCTTTTATCCGGGCTTAGGATCGGCAACACAGTTGCTGAGCTACATAATCCTCCCAGCAACTATGTAGGCGGAGTTACTTTGGAGTTTAACCCGAGGCAGGTTTTGGCCTCACCTCGGAACCCTTCTCTTTTATCCGGGCTTAGGATCGGCAACACAGTTGCTGAGCTACATAATCCTCCCAGCAACTATGTAGGCGGAGTTACTTTGGAGTTTAACCCGAGGCAGGTTTTGGCCTCACCTCGGAACCCTTCTCCTTTATCTGGTCTTAGGACCGGCAACACAGCTGTTGAGCTACATAATCCTCCCAGCAACTATGCAGGCGGAGTTACTTTGGAGTTTAACCCGAGGCAGGTTTTGGCCTCACCTCGGAACCCTTCTCTTTTATCCGGGCTTAGGATCGGCAACACAGCTGCTGAGCTACATAATGCTCCCAGCAACTATGTAGGCGGAGTTACTTTGGAGTTTAACCCGAGGCAGGTTTTGGCCTTACCTCGGAACCCTTCTCTTTTATCCGGGCTTAGGATCGGCAACACAGCTGCTGAGCTACATAATGCTCCCAGCAACTATGCAGGCGGAGTTACTTTGGAGTTTAACCCGAGGTAGGTTTTGGCCTTACCTCGGAACCCTTCTCTTTTATCCGGGCTTGGGACCGGCAACACAGCTGCTGAGCTACATAATCCTCCCAGCAACTATGCAGGCGGAGATACTTTGGAGTTTAACCCGAGGCAGGTTTTGGCCTTACCTCGGAACCCTTCTCTTTTATCCGGGCTTAGGATCGGCAACACAGCTGCTGAGCTACATAATGCTCCCAGCAACAATGTAGGCGGAGTTACTTTGGAGTTTAACCCGAGGCAGGTTTTGGCCTTACCTCGGAACCCTTCTCTTTTACCCGGGCTTGGGACCGGCAACACAGCTGATGAGCTACATAATCCTCCCAGCAACTATGCAGGCGGAGTTACTTTGGAGTTTAACCCGAGGCACGTTTTGGCCTCACCTCGGAACCCTTCTCTTTTATCCGGGCTTAGGATCGGCAACACAGCTGCTGAGCTACATAATGCTCCCAGCAACAATGTAGGCGGAGTTACTTTGGAGTTTAACCCGAGGCAGGTTTTGGCCTTACCTCGGAACCCTTCTCTTTTATCCGGGCTTAGGATCGGCAACACAGTTGCTGAGCTACATAATCCTCCCAGCAACTATGTAGGCGGAGTTACTTCGGAGTTTAACCCGAGGCAGGTTTTGGCCTCACCTCGGAACCCTTCTCCTTTATCCGGGCTTAGGACCGGCAACACAGCTGTTGAGCTACATAATCCTCCCAGCAACTATGCAGGCGGAGTTACTTTGGAGTTTAACCCGAGGCAGGTTTTGGCCTCACCTCGGAACCCTTCTCTTTTATCCGGGCTTAGGATCGGCAACACAGCTGCTGAGCTACATAATGCTCCCAGCAACTATGTAGGCGGAGTTACTTTGGAGTTTAACCCGAGGCAGGTTTTGGCCTTACCTCGGAATCCTTCTCTTTTATCCGGGCTTAGGATCGGCAACACAGCTGCTGAGCTACATAATGCTCCCAGCAACTATGCAGGCGGAGTTACTTTGGAGTTTAACCCGAGGTAGGTTTTGGCCTTACCTCGGAACCCTTCTCTTTTAACCGGGCTTGGGACCGGCAACACAGCTGCTGAGCTACATAATCCTCTTAGCAACTATGCAGGCGGAGATACTTTGGAGTTTAACCCGAGGCAGGTTTTGGCCTTACTTTGGAACCCTTCTCTTTTATCCGGGCTTGGGACCGGCAACACAGCTGCTGAGCTACATAATGCTCCCTGCAACTATGCAGGCGGAGTTACTTTGGAGTTTAACCCGAGGCACGTTTTGGCCTTACCTCGGAACCCTTCTCTTTTATCCGGGCTTGGGACCGGCAACACAGCTGCTGAGCTACATAATCCTCCCAGCAACTATGCAGGCGGAGATACTTTGGAGTTTAACCCGAGGCAGGTTTTGGCCTCACCTCGGAACCCTTCTCCTTTATCCGGGCTTGGGACCGGCAACACAGCTGCTGAGCTACATAATCCTCCTAGCAACTATGCAGGCGGAGATACTTTGGAGTTTAACCCGAGGCAGGTTTTGGCCTTACCTCGGAACCCTTCTCTTTTACCCGGGCTTGGGACCGGCAACACAGCTGATGAGCTACATAATACTCCCAGCAACTATGCAGGCGGAGATACTTTGGAGTTTAACCCGAGGCAGGTTTTGGCCTTACCTCGGAACCCTTCTCTTTTACCCAGGCTTGGGACCGGCAACACAGCTGATGAGCTACATAATCCTCCCAGCAACTATGCAGGCGGAGTTACTTTGGAGTTTAACCCGAGGCACGTTTTGGCCTCACCTCGGAACCCTTCTCTTTTATCCGGGCTTAGGATCGGCAACACAGCTGCTGAGCTACATAATGCTCCCAGCAACAATGTAGGCGGAGTTACTTTGGAGTTTAACCCGAGGCAGGTTTTGGCCTTACCACGGAACCCTTCTCTTTTACCCGGGCTTGGGACCGGCAACACAGCTGATGAGCTACATAATCCTCCCAGCAACTATGCAGGCGGAGTTACTTTGGAGTTTAACCCGAGGCACGTTTTGGCCTCGCCTCGGAACCCTTCTCTTTTATCCGGGCTTAGGATCGGCAATACAGCTTCTGAGCTACATAATGCTCCCAGCAACAATGTAGGCGGAGTTACTTTGGAGTTTAACCCGAGGCAGGTTTTGGCCTTACCTCGGAACCCTTCTCTTTTATCCGGGCTTAGGATCGGCAACACAGTTGCTGAGCTACATAATCCTCCCAGCAACTATGTAGGCGGAGTTACTTTGGAGTTTAACCCGAGGCAGGTTTTGGCCTCACCTCGGAACCCTTCTCTTTTATCCGGGCTTAGGATCGGCAACACAGTTGCTGAGCTACATAATCCTCCCAGCAACTATGTAGGCGGAGTTACTTTGGAGTTTAACCCGAGGCAGGTTTTTGCCTTACCTCGGAATCCTTCTCTTTTATCCGGGCTTAGGATCGGCAACACAGCTGCTGAGCTACATAATGCTCCCAGCAACTATGCAGGCGGAGTTACTTTGGAGTTTAACCCGAGGTAGGTTTTGGCCTTACCTCGGAACCCTTCTCTTTTAACCGGGCTTGGGACCGGCAACACAGCTGCTGAGCTACATAATCCTCCTAGCAACTATGCAGGCGGAGATACTTTGGAGTTTAACCCGAGGCAGGTTTTGGCCTTACTTTGGAACCCTTCTCTTTTATCCGGGCTTGGGACCGGCAACACAGCTGCTGAGCTACATAATGCTCCCTGCAACTATGCAGGCGGAGTTACTTTGGAGTTTAACCCGAGGCACGTTTTGGCCTTACCTCGGAACCCTTCTCTTTTATCCGGGCTTGGGACCGGCAACACAGCTGCTGAGCTACATAATCCTCCCAGCAACTATGCAGGCGGAGATACTTTGGAGTTTAACCCGAGGCAGGTTTTGGCCTCACCTCGGAACCCTTCTCCTTTATCCGGGCTTGGGACCGGCAACACAGCTGCTGAGCTACATAATCCTCCTAGCAACTATGCAGGCGGAGATACTTTGGAGTTTAACCCGAGGCAGGTTTTGGCCTTACCTCGGAACCCTTCTCTTTTACCCGGGCTTGGGACCGGCAACACACCTGATGAGCTACATAATACTCCCAGCAACTATGCAGGCGGAGATACTTTGGAGTTTAACCCGAGGCAGGTTTTGGCCTTACCTCGGAACCCTTCTCTTTTACCCAGGCTTGGGACCGGCAACACAGCTGATGAGCTACATAATCCTCCCAGCAACTATGCAGGCGGAGTTACTTTGGAGTTTAACCCGAGGCACGTTTTGGCCTCACCTCGGAACCCTTCTCTTTTATCCGGGCTTAGGATCGGCAACACAGCTGCTGAGCTACATAATGCTCCCAGCAACAATGTAGGCGGAGTTACTTTGGAGTTTAACCCGAGGCAGGTTTTGGCCTTACCACGGAACCCTTCTCTTTTACCCGGGCTTGGGACCGGCAACACAGCTGATGAGCTACATAATCCTCCCAGCAACTATGCAGGCGGAGTTACTTTGGAGTTTAACCCGAGGCACGTTTTGGCCTCGCCTCGGAACCCTTCTCTTTTATCCGGGCTTAGGATCGGCAATACAGCTTCTGAGCTACATAATGCTCCCAGCAACAATGTAGGCGGAGTTACTTTGGAGTTTAACCCGAGGCAGGTTTTGGCCTTACCTCGGAACCCTTCTCTTTTATCCGGGCTTAGGATCGGCAACACAGTTGCTGAGCTACATAATCCTCCCAGCAACTATGTAGGCGGAGTTACTTTGGAGTTTAACCCGAGGCAGGTTTTGGCCTCACCTCGGAACCCTTCTCTTTTATCCGGGCTTAGGATCGGCAACACAGTTGCTGAGCTACATAATCCTCCCAGCAACTATGTAGGCGGAGTTACTTTGGAGTTTAACCCGAGGCAGGTTTTGGCCTCACCTCGGAACCCTTCTCCTTTATCTGGTCTTAGGACCGGCAACACAGCTGTTGAGCTACATAATCCTCCCAGCAACTATGCAGGCGGAGTTACTTTGGAGTTTAACCCGAGGCAGGTTTTGGCCTCACCTCGGAACCCTTCTCTTTTATCCGGGCTTAGGATCGGCAACACAGCTGCTGAGCTACATAATGCTCCCAGCAACTATGTAGGCGGAGTTACTTTGGAGTTTAACCCGAGGCAGGTTTTGGCCTTACCTCGGAACCCTTCTCTTTTATCCGGGCTTAGGATCGGCAACACAGCTGCTGAGCTACATAATGCTCCCAGCAACTATGCAGGCGGAGTTACTTTGGAGTTTAACCCGAGGTAGGTTTTGGCCTTACCTCGGAACCCTTCTCTTTTATCCGGGCTTGGGACCGGCAACACAGCTGCTGAGCTACATAATCCTCCCAGCAACTATGCAGGCGGAGATACTTTGGAGTTTAACCCGAGGCAGGTTTTGGCCTTACCTCGGAACCCTTCTCTTTTATCCGGGCTTAGGATCGGCAACACAGCTGCTGAGCTACATAATGCTCCCAGCAACAATGTAGGCGGAGTTACTTTGGAGTTTAACCCGAGGCTGGTTTTGGCCTTACCTCGGAACCCTTCTCTTTTACCCGGGCTTGGGACCGGCAACACAGCTGATGAGCTACATAATCCTCCCAGCAACTATGCAGGCGGAGTTACTTTGGAGTTTAACCCGAGGCACGTTTTGGCCTCACCTCGGAACCCTTCTCTTTTATCCGGGCTTAGGATCGGCAACACAGCTGCTGAGCTACATAATGCTCCCAGCAACAATGTAGGCGGAGTTACTTTGGAGTTTAACCCGAGGCAGGTTTTGGCCTTACCTCGGAACCCTTCTCTTTTATCCGGGCTTAGGATCGGCAACACAGTTGCTGAGCTACATAATCCTCCCAGCAACTATGTAGGCGGAGTTACTTTGGAGTTTAACCCGAGGCAGGTTTTGGCCTCACCTCGGAACCCTTCTCCTTTATCCGGGCTTAGGACGGGCAACACAGCTGTTGAGCTACATAATCCTCCCAGCAACTATGCAGGCGGAGTTACTTTGGAGTTTAACCCGAGGCAGGTTTTGGCCTCACCTCGGAACCCTTCTCTTTTATCCGGGCTTAGGATCGGCAACACAGCTGCTGAGCTACATAATGCTCCCAGCAACTATGTAGGCGGAGTTACTTTGGAGTTTAACCCGAGGCAGGTTTTGGCCTTACCTCGGAATCCTTCTCTTTTATCCGGGCTTAGGATCGGCAACACAGCTGCTGAGCTACATAATGCTCCCAGCAACTATGCAGGCGGAGTTACTTTGGAGTTTAACCCGAGGTAGGTTTTGGCCTTACCTCGGAACCCTTCTCTTTTAACCGGGCTTGGGACCGGCAACACAGCTGCTGAGCTACATAATCCTCCTAGCAACTATGCAGGCGGAGATACTTTGGAGTTTAACCCGAGGCAGGTTTTGGCCTTACTTTGGAACCCTTCTCTTTTATCCGGGCTTGGGACCGGCAACACAGCTGCTGAGCTACATAATGCTCCCTGCAACTATGCAGGCGGAGTTACTTTGGAGTTTAACCCGAGGCACGTTTTGGCCTTACCTCGGAACCCTTCTCTTTTATCCGGGCTTGGGACCGGCAACACAGCTGCTGAGCTACATAATCCTCCCAGCAACTATGCAGGCGGAGATACTTTGGAGTTTAACCCGAGGCAGGTTTTGGCCTCACCTCGGAACCCTTCTCCTTTATCCGGGCTTGGGACCGGCAACACAGCTGCTGAGCTACATAATCCTCCTAGCAACTATGCAGGCGGAGATACTTTGGAGTTTAACCCGAGGCAGGTTTTGGCCTTACCTCGGAACCCTTCTCTTTTACCCGGGCTTGGGACCGGCAACACAGCTGATGAGCTACATAATACTCCCAGCAACTATGCAGGCGGAGATACTTTGGAGTTTAACCCGAGGCAGGTTTTGGCCTTACCTCGGAACCCTTCTCTTTTACCCAGGCTTGGGACCGGCAACACAGCTGATGAGCTACATAATCCTCCCAGCAACTATGCAGGCGGAGTTACTTTGGAGTTTAACCCGAGGCACGTTTTGGCCTCACCTCGGAACCCTTCTCTTTTATCCGGGCTTAGGATCGGCAACACAGCTGCTGAGCTACATAATGCTCCCAGCAACAATGTAGGCGGAGTTACTTTGGAGTTTAACCCGAGGCAGGTTTTGGCCTTACCACGGAACCCTTCTCTTTTACCCGGGCTTGGGACCGGCAACACAGCTGATGAGCTACATAATCCTCCCAGCAACTATGCAGGCGGAGTTACTTTGGAGTTTAACCCGAGGCACGTTTTGGCCTCGCCTCGGAACCCTTCTCTTTTATCCGGGCTTAGGATCGGCAATACAGCTTCTGAGCTACATAATGCTCCCAGCAACAATGTAGGCGGAGTTACTTTGGAGTTTAACCCGAGGCAGGTTTTGGCCTTACCTCGGAACCCTTCTCTTTTATCCGGGCTTAGGATCGGCAACACAGTTGCTGAGCTACATAATCCTCCCAGCAACTATGTAGGCGGAGTTACTTTGGAGTTTAACCCGAGGCAGGTTTTGGCCTCACCTCGGAACCCTTCTCTTTTATCCGGGCTTAGGATCGGCAACACAGTTGCTGAGCTACATAATCCTCCCAGCAACTATGTAGGCGGAGTTACTTTGGAGTTTAACCCGAGGCAGGTTTTGGCCTCACCTCGGAACCCTTCTCCTTTATCTGGTCTTAGGACCGGCAACACAGCTGTTGAGCTACATAATCCTCCCAGCAACTATGCAGGCGGAGTTACTTTGGAGTTTAACCCGAGGCAGGTTTTGGCCTCACCTCGGAACCCTTCTCTTTTATCCGGGCTTAGGATCGGCAACACAGCTGCTGAGCTACATAATGCTCCCAGCAACTATGTAGGCGGAGTTACTTTGGAGTTTAACCCGAGGCAGGTTTTGGCCTTACCTCGGAACCCTTCTCTTTTATCCGGGCTTAGGATCGGCAACACAGCTGCTGAGCTACATAATGCTCCCAGCAACTATGCAGGCGGAGTTACTTTGGAGTTTAACCCGAGGTAGGTTTTGGCCTTACCTCGGAACCCTTCTCTTTTATCCGGGCTTGGGACCGGCAACACAGCTGCTGAGCTACATAATCCTCCCAGCAACTATGCAGGCGGAGATACTTTGGAGTTTAACCCGAGGCAGGTTTTGGCCTTACCTCGGAACCCTTCTCTTTTATCCGGGCTTGGGACCGGCAACACAGCTGCTGAGCTACATAATGCTCCCAGCAACTATGCAGGCGGAGTTACTTTGGAGTTTAACCCGAGGCAGGTTTTGGCCTTACCTCGGAACCCTTCTCTTTTATCCGGGCTTGGGCCCGGCAACACAGCTGCTGAGCTACATAATCCTCCTAGCAACTATGCAGGCGGAGATACTTTGGAGTTTAACCCGAGGCAGGTTTTGGCCTCACCTCGGAACCCTTCTCTTTTATCCGTGCTTGGGAAAGGCAACACAGTTGCTGAGCTACATAATCCTCCCAGCAACTATGTAGGCGGAGTTACTTTGGAGTTTAACCCGAGGCAGGTTTTGGCATTACCTCGGAACCCTTCTCCTTTATCCGTGCTTGGGACCGGCAACACAGCTGATGAGCTACATAATCCTCCCAGCAACTATGCACACGGAGATACTTTGGAGTTTAACCCGAGGCAGGTTTTGGCCTCACCTCGGAACCCTTCTCCTTTATCCGGGCTTGGGACCGGCAACACAGCTGCTGAGCTACATAATCCTCCTAGCAACTATGCAGGCGGAGATACTTTGGAGTTTAACCCGAGGCAGGTTTTGGCCTTACCTCGGAACCCTTCTCCTTTATCCGTGCTTGGGACCGGCAACACAGCTGCTGAGCTACATAATCCTCCTAGCAACTATGCAGGCGGAGATACTTTGGAGTTTAACCCGAGGCAGGTTTTGGCCTCACCTCGGAACCCTTCTCCTTTATCCGGGCTTGGGACCGGCAACACAGCTGCTGAGCTACATAATCCTCCTAGCAACTATGCAGGCGGAGATACTTTGGAGTTTAACCCGAGGCAGGTTTTGGCCTTACCTCGGAACCCTTCTCTTTTATCCGTGCTTGGGACCGGCAACACAGTTGCTGAGCTACATAATCCTCCCAGCAACTATGTAGGCGGTGTTACTTTGGAGTTTAACCCGAGGCAGGTTTTGGCCTTACCTCGGAACCCTTCTCCTTTATCCGGGCTTGGGACCGGCAACACAGCTGCTGAGCTACATAATCCTCCCAGCAACTATGTAGGCGGAGTTACTTTGGAGTTTAACCCGAGGCAGGTTTTGGCCTTACCTCGGAACCCTTCTCCTTTATCCGGGCTTGGGACCGGCAACACAGCTGCTGAGCTACATAATCCTCCCAGCAACTATGTAGGCGGAGTTACTTTGGAGTTTAACCCGAGGTAGGTTTTGGCCTTACCTCGGAACCCTTCTCTTTTATCCGGGCTTAGGATCGGCAACACAGTTGCTGAGCTACATAATCCTCCCAGCAACTATGTAGGCGGAGTTACTTTGGAGTTTAACCCGAGGCAGGTTTTGGCCTCACCTCGGAACCCTTCTCCTTTATCCGGGCTTAGGACGGGCAACACAGCTGTTGAGCTACATAATCCTCCCAGCAACTATGCAGGCGGAGTTACTTTGGAGTTTAACCCGAGGCAGGTTTTGGCCTCACCTCGGAACCCTTCTCTTTTATCCGGGCTTAGGATCGGCAACACAGCTGCTGAGCTACATAATGCTCCCAGCAACTATGTAGGCGGAGTTACTTTGGAGTTTAACCCGAGGCAGGTTTTGGCCTTACCTCGGAATCCTTCTCTTTTATCCGGGCTTAGGATCGGCAACACAGCTGCTGAGCTACATAATGCTCCCAGCAACTATGCAGGCGGAGTTACTTTGGAGTTTAACCCGAGGTAGGTTTTGGCCTTACCTCGGAACCCTTCTCTTTTAACCGGGCTTGGGACCGGCAACACAGCTGCTGAGCTACATAATCCTCCTAGCAACTATGCAGGCGGAGATACTTTGGAGTTTAACCCGAGGCAGGTTTTGGCCTTACTTTGGAACCCTTCTCTTTTATCCGGGCTTGGGACCGGCAACACAGCTGCTGAGCTACATAATGTTCCCTGCAACTATGCAGGCGGAGTTACTTTGGAGTTTAACCCGAGGCACGTTTTGGCCTTACCTCGGAACCCTTCTCTTTTATCCGGGCTTGGGACCGGCAACACAGCTGCTGAGCTACATAATCCTCCCAGCAACTATGCAGGCGGAGATACTTTGGAGTTTAACCCGAGGCAGGTTTTGGCCTCACCTCGGAACCCTTCTCCTTTATCCGGGCTTGGGACCGGCAACACAGCTGCTGAGCTACATAATCCTCCTAGCAACTATGCAGGCGGAGATACTTTGGAGTTTAACCCGAGGCAGGTTTTGGCCTTACCTCGGAACCCTTCTCTTTTACCCGGGCTTGGGACCGGCAACACAGCTGATGAGCTACATAATACTCCCAGCAACTATGCAGGCGGAGATACTTTGGAGTTTAACCCGAGGCAGGTTTTGGCCTTACCTCGGAACCCTTCTCTTTTACCCAGGCTTGGGACCGGCAACACAGCTGATGAGCTACATAATCCTCCCAGCAACTATGCAGGCGGAGTTACTTTGGAGTTTAACCCGAGGCACGTTTTGGCCTCACCTCGGAACCCTTCTCTTTTATCCGGGCTTAGGATCGGCAACACAGCTGCTGAGCTACATAATGCTCCCAGCAACAATGTAGGCGGAGTTACTTTGGAGTTTAACCCGAGGCAGGTTTTGGCCTTACCACGGAACCCTTCTCTTTTACCCGGGCTTGGGACCGGCAACACAGCTGATGAGCTACATAATCCTCCCAGCAACTATGCAGGCGGAGTTACTTTGGAGTTTAACCCGAGGCACGTTTTGGCCTCGCCTCGGAACCCTTCTCTTTTATCCGGGCTTAGGATCGGCAATACAGCTTCTGAGCTACATAATGCTCCCAGCAACAATGTAGGCGGAGTTACTTTGGAGTTTAACCCGAGGCAGGTTTTGGCCTTACCTCGGAACCCTTCTCTTTTATCCGGGCTTAGGATCGGCAACACAGTTGCTGAGCTACATAATCCTCCCAGCAACTATGTAGGCGGAGTTACTTTGGAGTTTAACCCGAGGCAGGTTTTGGCCTCACCTCGGAACCCTTCTCTTTTATCCGGGCTTAGGATCGGCAACACAGTTGCTGAGCTACATAATCCTCCCAGCAACTATGTAGGCGGAGTTACTTTGGAGTTTAACCCGAGGCAGGTTTTGGCCTCACCTCGGAACCCTTCTCCTTTATCTGGTCTTAGGACCGGCAACACAGCTGTTGAGCTACATAATCCTCCCAGCAACTATGCAGGCGGAGTTACTTTGGAGTTTAACCCGAGGCAGGTTTTGGCCTCACCTCGGAACCCTTCTCTTTTATCCGGGCTTAGGATCGGCAACACAGCTGCTGAGCTACATAATGCTCCCAGCAACTATGTAGGCGGAGTTACTTTGGAGTTTAACCCGAGGCAGGTTTTGGCCTTACCTCGGAACCCTTCTCTTTTATCCGGGCTTAGGATCGGCAACACAGCTGCTGAGCTACATAATGCTCCCAGCAACTATGCAGGCGGAGTTACTTTGGAGTTTAACCCGAGGTAGGTTTTGGCCTTACCTCGGAACCCTTCTCTTTTATCCGGGCTTGGGACCGGCAACACAGCTGCTGAGCTACATAATCCTCCCAGCAACTATGCAGGCGGAGATACTTTGGAGTTTAACCCGAGGCAGGTTTTGGCCTTACCTCGGAACCCTTCTCTTTTATCCGGGCTTGGGACCGGCAACACAGCTGCTGAGCTACATAATGCTCCCAGCAACTATGCAGGCGGAGTTACTTTGGAGTTTAACCCGAGGCACGTTTTGGCCTTACCTCGGAACCCTTCTCTTTTATCCGGGCTTGGGCCCGGCAACACAGCTGCTGAGCTACATAATCCTCCTAGCAACTATGCAGGCGGAGATACTTTGGAGTTTAACCCGAGGCAGGTTTTGGCCTCACCTCGGAACCCTTCTCTTTTATCCGTGCTTGGGAAAGGCAACACAGTTGCTGAGCTACATAATCCTCCCAGCAACTATGTAGGCGGAGTTACTTTGGAGTTTAACCCGAGGCAGGTTTTGGCATTACCTCGGAACCCTTCTCCTTTATCCGTGCTTGGGACCGGCAACACAGCTGATGAGCTACATAATCCTCCCAGCAACTATGCACACGGAGATACTTTGGAGTTTAACCCGAGGCAGGTTTTGGCCTCACCTCGGAACCCTTCTCCTTTATCCGGGCTTGGGACCGGCAACACAGCTGCTGAGCTACATAATCCTCCTAGCAACTATGCAGGCGGAGATACTTTGGAGTTTAACCCGAGGCAGGTTTTGGCCTTACCTCGGAACCCTTCTCCTTTATCCGTGCTTGGGACCGGCAACACAGCTGCTGAGCTACATAATCCTCCTAGCAACTATGCAGGCGGAGATACTTTGGAGTTTAACCCGAGGCAGGTTTTGGCCTCACCTCGGAACCCTTCTCCTTTATCCGGGCTTGGGACCGGCAACACAGCTGCTGAGCTACATAATCCTCCTAGCAACTATGCAGGCGGAGATACTTTGGAGTTTAACCCGAGGCAGGTTTTGGCCTTACCTCGGAACCCTTCTCTTTTATCCGTGCTTGGGACCGGCAACACAGTTGCTGAGCTACATAATCCTCCCAGCAACTATGTAGGCGGTGTTACTTTGGAGTTTAACCCGAGGCAGGTTTTGGCCTTACCTCGGAACCCTTCTCCTTTATCCGGGCTTGGGACCGGCAACACAGCTGCTGAGCTACATAATCCTCCCAGCAACTATGTAGGCGGAGTTACTTTGGAGTTTAACCCGAGGCAGGTTTTGGCCTTACCTCGGAACCCTTCTCCTTTATCCGGGCTTGGGACCGGCAACACAGCTGCTGAGCTACATAATCCTCCTAGCAACTATGCAGGCGGAGATACTTTGGAGTTTAACCCGAGGCAGGTTTTGGCCTTACCTCGGAACCCTTCTCTTTTATCCGTGCTTGGGACCGGCAACACAGCTGCTGAGCTACATAATCCTCCCAGCAACTATGTAGGCGGAGTTACTTTGGAGTTTAACCCGAGGCAGGTTTTGGCCTTACCTCGGAACCCTTCTCTTTTATCCGGGCTTGGGACCGGCAACACAGTTGCTGAGCTACATAATCCTCCCAGCAACTATGTAGGCGGAGTTACTTTGGAGTTTAACCCGAGGCAGGTTTTGGCCTTACCTCGGAACCCTTCTCCTTTATCCGTGCTTGGGACCGGCAACACAGCTGCTGAGCTACATAATCCTCCCAGCAACTATGTAGGCGGAGTTACTTTGGAGTTTAACCCGAGGCAGGTTTTGGCCTTACCTCGGAACCCTTCTCCTTTATCCGTGCTTGGGACCGGCAACACAGCTACTGAGCTAAATAATCCTCCTAGCAACTATGTAGGCGGAGTTACTTTTTAGTTTAACCCGAGGCAGGTTTTGGCCTCACCTCGGAACCCTTCTCCTTTATCCGGGCTTAGGATCGGCAACACAGCTGCTGAGCTACATAATCCTCCCAGCAACTATGCAGGCGGAGTTACTTTGGAGTTTAACCCGAGGCAGGTTTTGGCCTTACCTCGGAACCCTTCTCCTTTATCCGTGCTTGGGATCGGCAACACAGCTGCTGAGCTACATAATCCTCCCAGCAACTATGCAGGCGGAGTTACTTTGGAGTTTAACCCGAGGCAGGTTTTGGCCTCACCTCGGAACCCTTCTCCTTTATCCGGGCTTAGGATCGGCAACACAGCTGCTGAGCTACATAATCCTCCCAGCAACTATGCAGGCGGAGTTACTTTGGAGTTTAACCCGAGGCAGGTTTTGGCCTCACCTCGGAACCCTTCTCTTTTATCCGGGCTTAGGATCGGCAACACAGCTGCTGAGCTACATAATGCTCCCAGCAACTATGTAGGCGGAGTTACTTTGGAGTTTAACCCGAGGCAGGTTTTGGCCTTACCTCGGAACCCTTCTCTTTTATCCGGGCTTAGGATCGGCAACACAGCTGCTGAGCTACATAATGCTCCCAGCAACTATGCAGGCGGAGTTACTTTGGAGTTTAACCCGAGGTAGGTTTTGGCCTTACCTCGGAACCCTTCTCTTTTATCCGGGCTTGGGACCGGCAACACAGCTGCTGAGCTACATAATCCTCCCAGCAACTATGCAGGCGGAGATACTTTGGAGTTTAACCCGAGGCAGGTTTTGGCCTTACCTCGGAACCCTTCTCTTTTATCCGGGCTTGGGACCGGCAACACAGCTGCTGAGCTACATAATGCTCCCAGCAACTATGCAGGCGGAGTTACTTTGGAGTTTAACCCGAGGCACGTTTTGGCCTTACCTCGGAACCCTTCTCTTTTATCCGGGCTTGGGCCCGGCAACACAGCTGCTGAGCTACATAATCCTCCTAGCAACTATGCAGGCGGAGATACTTTGGAGTTTAACCCGAGGCAGGTTTTGGCCTCACCTCGGAACCCTTCTCTTTTATCCGTGCTTGGGAAAGGCAACACAGTTGCTGAGCTACATAATCCTCCCAGCAACTATGTAGGCGGAGTTACTTTGGAGTTTAACCCGAGGCAGGTTTTGGCATTACCTCGGAACCCTTCTCCTTTATCCGTGCTTGGGACCGGCAACACAGCTGATGAGCTACATAATCCTCCCAGCAACTATGCACACGGAGATACTTTGGAGTTTAACCCGAGGCAGGTTTTGGCCTCACCTCGGAACCCTTCTCCTTTATCCGGGCTTGGGACCGGCAACACAGCTGCTGAGCTACATAATCCTCCTAGCAACTATGCAGGCGGAGATACTTTGGAGTTTAACCCGAGGCAGGTTTTGGCCTTACCTCGGAACCCTTCTCCTTTATCCGTGCTTGGGACCGGCAACACAGCTGCTGAGCTACATAATCCTCCTAGCAACTATGCAGGCGGAGATACTTTGGAGTTTAACCCGAGGCAGGTTTTGGCCTCACCTCGGAACCCTTCTCCTTTATCCGGGCTTGGGACCGGCAACACAGCTGCTGAGCTACATAATCCTCCTAGCAACTATGCAGGCGGAGATACTTTGGAGTTTAACCCGAGGCAGGTTTTGGCCTTACCTCGGAACCCTTCTCTTTTTTCCGTGCTTGGGACCGGCAACACAGTTGCTGAGCTACATAATCCTCCCAGCAACTATGTAGGCGGAGTTACTTTGGAGTTTAACCCGAGGCAGGTTTTGGCCTTACCTCGGAACCCTTCTCCTTTATCCGGGCTTGGGACCGGCAACACAGCTGCTGAGCTACATAATCCTCCCAGCAACTATGTAGGCGGAGTTACTTTGGAGTTTAACCCGAGGCAGGTTTTGGCCTTACCACGGAACCCTTCTCCTTTATCCGGGCTTGGGACCGGCAACACAGCTGCTGAGCTACATAATCCTCCTAGCAACTATGCAGGCGGAGATACTTTGGAGTTTAACCCGAGGCAGGTTTTGGCCTTACCTCGGAACCCTTCTCTTTTATCCGTGCTTGGGACCGGCAACACAGCTGCTGAGCTACATAATCCTCCCAGCAACTATGTAGGCGGAGTTACTTTGGAGTTTAACCCGAGGCAGGTTTTGGCCTTACCTCGGAACCCTTCTCTTTTATCCGTGCTTGGGACCGGCAACACAGTTGCTGAGCTACATAATCCTCCCAGCAACTATGTAGGCGGAGTTACTTTGGAGTTTAACCCGAGGCAGGTTTTGGCCTTACCTCGGAACCCTTCTCCTTTATCCGTGCTTGGGACCGGCAACACAGCTGCTGAGCTACATAATCCTCCCAGCAACTATGTAGGCGGAGTTACTTTGGAGTTTAACCCGAGGCAGGTTTTGGCCTTACCTCGGAACCCTTCTCCTTTATCCGTGCTTGGGACCGGCAACACAGCTACTGAGCTAAATAATCCTCCTAGCAACTATGTAGGCGGAGTTACTTTGGAGTTTAACCCGAGGCAGGTTTTGGCCTCACCTCGGAACCCTTCTCCTTTATCCGGGCTTAGGATCGGCAACACAGCTGCTGAGCTACATAATCCTCCCAGCAACTATGCAGGCGGAGTTACTTTGGAGTTTAACCCGAGGCAGGTTTTGGCCTTACCTCGGAACCCTTCTCCTTTATCCGTGCTTGGGATCGGCAACACAGCTGCTGAGCTACATAATTCTCCCAGCAACTATGCAGGCGGAGTTACTTTGGAGTTTAACCCGAGGCAGGTTTTGGCCTTACCTCGAACCCTTCTCTTTATCCGGGCTTGGGACCGGCAACACAGCTGATGAGCTACATAATCCTCCCAGCAACTATGCACACGGAGATACTTTGGAGTTTAACCCGAGGCAGGTTTTGGCCTCACCTCGGAACCCTTCTCCTTTATCCGGGCTTGGGACCGGCAACACAGCTGCTGAGCTACATAATCCTCCTAGCAACTATGCAGGCGGAGATACTTTGGAGTTTAACCCGAGGCAGGTTTTGGCCTTACCTCGGAACCCTTCTCCTTTATCCGTGCTTGGGACCGGCAACACAGCTGCTGAGCTACATAATCCTCCTAGCAACTATGCAGGCGGAGATACTTTGGAGTTTAACCCGAGGCAGGTTTTGGCCTCACCTCGGAACCCTTCTCCTTTATCCGGGCTTGGGACCGGCAACACAGCTGCTGAGCTACATAATCCTCCTAGCAACTATGCAGGCGGAGATACTTTGGAGTTTAACCCGAGGCAGGTTTTGGCCTTACCTCGGAACCCTTCTCTTTTTTCCGTGCTTGGGACCGGCAACACAGTTGCTGAGCTACATAATCCTCCCAGCAACTATGTAGGCGGAGTTACTTTGGAGTTTAACCCGAGGCAGGTTTTGGCCTTACCTCGGAACCCTTCTCCTTTATCCGGGCTTGGGACCGGCAACACAGCTGCTGAGCTACATAATCCTCCCAGCAACTATGTAGGCGGAGTTACTTTGGAGTTTAACCCGAGGCAGGTTTTGGCCTTACCTCGGAACCCTTCTCCTTTATCCGGGCTTGGGACCGGCAACACAGCTGCTGAGCTACATAATCCTCCTAGCAACTATGCAGGCGGAGATACTTTGGAGTTTAACCCGAGGCAGGTTTTGGCCTTACCTCGGAACCCTTCTCTTTTATCCGTGCTTGGGACCGGCAACACAGCTGCTGAGCTACATAATCCTCCCAGCAACTATGTAGGCGGAGTTACTTTGGAGTTTAACCCGAGGCAGGTTTTGGCCTTACCTCGGAACCCTTCTCTTTTATCCGTGCTTGGGACCGGCAACACAGTTGCTGAGCTACATAATCCTCCCAGCAACTATGTAGGCGGAGTTACTTTGGAGTTTAACCCGAGGCAGGTTTTGGCCTTACCTCGGAACCCTTCTCCTTTATCCGTGCTTGGGACCGGCAACACAGCTGCTGAGCTACATAATCCTCCCAGCAACTATGTAGGCGGAGTTACTTTGGAGTTTAACCCGAGGCAGGTTTTGGCCTTACCTCGGAACCCTTCTCCTTTATCCGTGCTTGGGACCGGCAACACAGCTACTGAGCTAAATAATCCTCCTAGCAACTATGTAGGCGGAGTTACTTTGGAGTTTAACCCGAGGCAGGTTTTGGCCTCACCTCGGAACCCTTCTCCTTTATCCGGGCTTAGGATCGGCAACACAGCTGCTGAGCTACATAATCCTCCCAGCAACTATGCAGGCGGAGTTACTTTGGAGTTTAACCCGAGGCAGGTTTTGGCCTTACCTCGGAACCCTTCTCCTTTATCCGTGCTTGGGATCGGCAACACAGCTGCTGAGCTACATAATTCTCCCAGCAACTATGCAGGCGGAGTTACTTTGGAGTTTAACCCGAGGCAGGTTTTGGCCTTACCTCGAACCCTTCTCTTTATCCGGGCTTGGGACCGGCAACACAGTTGCTGAGCTACATAATCCTCCCAGCAACTATGTAGGCGGAGTTACTTTGGAGTTTAACCCGAGGCAGGTTTTGGCCTCACCTCGGAACCCTTCTCCTTTATCCGGGCTTAGGATCGGCAACACAGCTGCTGAGCTACATAATCCTCCCAGCAACTATGCAGGCGGAGTTACTTTGGAGGTTAACCCGAGGCAGGTTTTGGCCTTACCTCGGAACCTTTCTCTTTTATCCGGGCTTGGGACCGGCAACACAGTTGCTGATCTACATAATCCTCCCAGCAACTATGTAGGCGGAGTTACTTTGGAGTTTAACCCGAGGTAGGTTTTGGCCTTACCTCGGAACCCTTCTCTTTTATCCGGGCTTGGGACCGGCAACACAGCTGCTGAGCTACATAATCCTCCCAGCAACTATGCAGGCGGAGATACTTTGGAGTTTAACCCGAGGCAGGTTTTGGCCTTACCTCGGAACCCTTCTCTTTTATCCGGGCTTGGGACCGGCAACACAGCTGCTGAGCTACATAATGCTCCCAGCAACTATGCAGGCGGAGTTACTTTGGAGTTTAACCCGAGGCACGTTTTGGCCTTACCTCGGAACCCTTCTCTTTTATCCGGGCTTGGGCCCGGCAACACAGCTGCTGAGCTACATAATCCTCCTAGCAACTATGCAGGCGGAGATACTTTGGAGTTTAACCCGAGGCAGGTTTTGGCCTCACCTCGGAACCCTTCTCTTTTATCCGTGCTTGGGAAAGGCAACACAGTTGCTGAGCTACATAATCCTCCCAGCAACTATGTAGGCGGAGTTACTTTGGAGTTTAACCCGAGGCAGGTTTTGGCATTACCTCGGAACCCTTCTCCTTTATCCGTGCTTGGGACCGGCAACACAGCTGATGAGCTACATAATCCTCCCAGCAACTATGCACACGGAGATACTTTGGAGTTTAACCCGAGGCAGGTTTTGGCCTCACCTCGGAACCCTTCTCCTTTATCCGGGCTTGGGACCGGCAACACAGCTGCTGAGCTACATAATCCTCCTAGCAACTATGCAGGCGGAGATACTTTGGAGTTTAACCCGAGGCAGGTTTTGGCCTTACCTCGGAACCCTTCTCCTTTATCCGTGCTTGGGACCGGCAACACAGCTGCTGAGCTACATAATCCTCCTAGCAACTATGCAGGCGGAGATACTTTGGAGTTTAACCCGAGGCAGGTTTTGGCCTCACCTCGGAACCCTTCTCCTTTATCCGGGCTTGGGACCGGCAACACAGCTGCTGAGCTACATAATCCTCCTAGCAACTATGCAGGCGGAGATACTTTGGAGTTTAACCCGAGGCAGCTTTTGGCCTTACCTCGGAACCCTTCTCTTTTTTCCGTGCTTGGGACCGGCAACACAGTTGCTGAGCTACATAATCCTCCCAGCAACTATGTAGGCGGAGTTACTTTGGAGTTTAACCCGAGGCAGGTTTTGGCCTTACCTCGGAACCCTTCTCCTTTATCCGGGCTTGGGACCGGCAACACAGCTGCTGAGCTACATAATCCTCCCAGCAACTATGTAGGCGGAGTTACTTTGGAGTTTAACCCGAGGCAGGTTTTGGCCTTACCTCGGAACCCTTCTCCTTTATCCGGGCTTGGGACCGGCAACACAGCTGCTGAGCTACATAATCCTCCTAGCAACTATGCAGGCGGAGATACTTTGGAGTTTAACCCGAGGCAGGTTTTGGCCTTACCTCGGAACCCTTCTCTTTTATCCGTGCTTGGGACCGGCAACACAGCTGCTGAGCTACATAATCCTCCCAGCAACTATGTAGGCGGAGTTACTTTGGAGTTTAACCCGAGGCAGGTTTTGGCCTTACCTCGGAACCCTTCTCTTTTATCCGTGCTTGGGACCGGCAACACAGTTGCTGAGCTACATAATCCTCCCAGCAACTATGTAGGCGGAGTTACTTTGGAGTTTAACCCGAGGCAGGTTTTGGCCTTACCTCGGAACCCTTCTCCTTTATCCGTGCTTGGGACCGGCAACACAGCTGCTGAGCTACATAATCCTCCCAGCAACTATGTAGGCGGAGTTACTTTGGAGTTTAACCCGAGGCAGGTTTTGGCCTTACCTCGGAACCCTTCTCCTTTATCCGTGCTTGGGACCGGCAACACAGCTACTGAGCTAAATAATCCTCCTAGCAACTATGTAGGCGGAGTTACTTTGGAGTTTAACCCGAGGCAGGTTTTGGCCTCACCTCGGAACCCTTCTCCTTTATCCGGGCTTAGGATCGGCAACACAGCTGCTGAGCTACATAATCCTCCCAGCAACTATGCAGGCGGAGTTACTTTGGAGTTTAACCCGAGGCAGGTTTTGGCCTTACCTCGGAACCCTTCTCCTTTATCCGTGCTTGGGATCGGCAACACAGCTGCTGAGCTACATAATTCTCCCAGCAACTATGCAGGCGGAGTTACTTTGGAGTTTAACCCGAGGCAGGTTTTGGCCTTACCTCGAACCCTTCTCTTTATCCGGGCTTGGGGCCGGCAACACAGTTGCTGAGCTACATAATCCTCCCAGCAACTATGTAGGCGGAGTTACTTTGGAGTTTAACCCGAGGCAGGTTTTGGCCTCACCTCGGAACCCTTCTCCTTTATCCGGGCTTAGGATCGGCAACACAGCTGCTGAGCTACATAATCCTCCCAGCAACTATGCAGGCGGAGTTACTTTGGAGTTTAACCCGAGGCAGGTTTTGGCCTTACCTCGGAACCTTTCTCTTTTATCCGGGCTTGGGACCGGCAACACAGTTGCTGATCTACATAATCCTCCCAGCAACTATGTAGGCGGAGTTACTTTGGAGTTTAACCCGAGGCAGGTTTTGGCCTCACCTCGGAACCCTTCTCCTTTATCCGGGCTTAGGACCGGCAACACAGCTGCTGAGCTACATAATCCTCCTAGCAACTATGCAGGCGGAGTTACTTTGGAGTTTAACCCTAGGCAGGTTTTGGCCTTACTTAGGAACCCTTCTCCTTTATCCGGGCTTAGGACCGGCAACACAGTTGCTGAGCTACATAATCCTCCCAGCAACTATGCAGGCGGAGTTACTTTGGAGTTTAACCCGAGGCAGGTTTTGGCCTCACCTCGGAACCCTTCTCCTTTATCCGTGCTTGGGACCGGCAACACAGTTGCTGAGGTACATAATCCTCCCAGCAACTATGTAGGCGGAGTTACTTTGGAGTTTAATCCGAGGCAGGTTTTGGCCTCACCTCGGAACCCTTCTCCTTTATCCGGTCTTAGGACCGGCAACACAGTTGCTGATCTACATAATCCTCCCAGCAACTATGTAGGCGGAGTTACTTTGGAGTTTAACCCGAGGCAGGTTTTGGCCTAACCTCGGAACCCTTCTCCTTTATCCGGGCTTGGGACCGGCAACACAGTTGCTGAGCTACATAATCCTCCCAGCAACTATGCAGGCGGAGTTACTTTGGAGTTTAACCCGAGGCAGGTTTTGGCCTCACCTCGGAACCCTTCTCCTTTATCCGGGCTTGGGACCGGCAACACAGCTGCTGAGCTACATAATCCTCCCAGCAACTATGCAGGCGGAGTTACTTTGGAGTTTAACCCGAGGCAGGTTTTTGCCTCACCTCGGAACCCTTCTCCTTTATCCGGGCTTGGGACCGGCAACACAGTTGCTGAGCTACATAATCCTCCCAGCAACTATGTAGGCGGAGTTACTTTGGAGTTTAACCCGAGGCAGGTTTTGGCCTCACCTCGGAACCCTTCTCCTTTATCCGGGCTTGGGACCGGCAACACAGTTGCTGAGCTACATAATCCTCCCAGCAACTATGTAGGCGGAGTTACTTTGGAGTTTAACCCGAGGCAGGTTTTGGCCTTACCTCGGAACCCTTCTTTTTTATCCGGGCTTGGGACCGGCAACACAGCTGCTGAGCTACATAATCCTCCTAGCAACTATGCACGCTGAGTTACTTTGGAGTTTAACCCGATGCAGGTTTTGGCCTTGCCTCGGAACCCTTCTCTTTTATCCGGGCTTGGGACCGGCAACACAGCTGCTGAGCTATATAATGCTCCCAGCAACTATGTAGGCGGAGTTACTTTGGAGTTTAACCCGAGGCAGGCTTTGGCCTTACCTCGGAACCCTTCTCTTTTATCCGGGCTTAGGACCGGCAACACAGCTGCTGAGCTACATAATCCTCCCAGCAACTATGCAGGCGGAGTTACTTTGGAGTTTAACCCGAGGCAGGTTTTGGCCTTACCTCGGAACCCTTCCCTTTTATCCGGGCTTAGGACCGGCAACACAGTTGCTGAGGTACATAATCCTCCCAGCAACTATGTAGGCGGAGTTACTTTGGAGTTTAATCCGAGGCAGGTTTTGGCCTCACCTCGGAACCCTTCTCCTTTATCCGGTCTTAGGACCGGCAACACAGTTGCTGAGCTACATAATCCTCCCAGCAACTATGTAGGCGGAGTTACTTTGGAGTTTAACCCGAGGCAGGTTTTGGCCTAACCTCGGAACCCTTCTCCTTTATCCGGGCTTGGGACCGGCAACACAGTTGCTGAGCTACATAATCCTCCCAGCAACTATGCAGGCGGAGTTACTTTGGAGTTTAACCCGAGGCAGGTTTTGGCCTTACCTCGGAACCCTTCTCTTTTATCCGTGCTTGGGACCGGCAACACAGCTGCTGAGCTACATAATCCTCCCAGCAACTATGTAGGCGGAGTTACTTTGGAGTTTAACCCGAGGCAGGTTTTGGCCTTACCTCGGAACCCTTCTCTTTTATCCGTGCTTGGGACCGGCAACACAGTTGCTGAGCTACATAATCCTCCCAGCAACTATGTAGGCGGAGTTACTTTGGAGTTTAACCCGAGGCAGGTTTTGGCCTTACCTCGGAACCCTTCTCCTTTATCCGTGCTTGGGACCGGCAACACAGCTGCTGAGCTACATAATCCTCCCAGCAACTATGTAGGCGGAGTTACTTTGGAGTTTAACCCGAGGCAGGTTTTGGCCTTACCTCGGAACCCTTCTCCTTTATCCGTGCTTGGGACCGGCAACACAGCTACTGAGCTAAATAATCCTCCTAGCAACTATGTAGGCGGAGTTACTTTGGAGTTTAACCCGAGGCAGGTTTTGGCCTCACCTCGGAACCCTTCTCCTTTATCCGGGCTTAGGATCGGCAACACAGCTGCTGAGCTACATAATCCTCCCAGCAACTATGCAGGCGGAGTTACTTTGGAGTTTAACCCGAGGCAGGTTTTGGCCTTACCTCGGAACCCTTCTCCTTTATCCGTGCTTGGGATCGGCAACACAGCTGCTGAGCTACATAATCCTCCCAGCAACTATGCAGGCGGAGTTACTTTGGAGTTTAACCCGAGGCAGGTTTTGGCCTTACCTCGAACCCTTCTCTTTATCCGGGCTTGGGACCGGCAACACAGTTGCTGAGCTACATAATCCTCCCAGCAACTATGTAGGCGGAGTTACTTTGGAGTTTAACCCGAGGCAGGTTTTGGCCTCACCTCGGAACCCTTCTCCTTTATCCGGGCTTAGGATCGGCAACACAGCTGCTGAGCTACATAATCCTCCCAGCAACTATGCAGGCGGAGTTACTTTGGAGTTTAACCCGAGGCAGGTTTTGGCCTCACCTCGGAACCCTTCTCTTTTATCCGGGCTTAGGATCGGCAACACAGCTGCTGAGCTACATAATGTTCCCAGCAACTATGTAGGCGGAGTTACTTTGGAGTTTAACCCGAGGCAGGTTTTGGCCTTACCTCGAAACCCTTCTCTTTTATCCGGGCTTAGGATCGGCAACACAGCTGCTGAGCTACATAATGCTCCCAGCAACTATGCAGGCGGAGTTACTTTGGAGTTTAACCCGAGGTAGGTTTTGGCCTTACCTCGGAACCCTTCTCTTTTATCCGGGCTTGGGACCGGCAACACAGCTGCTGAGCTACATAATCCTCCCAGCAACTATGCAGGCGGAGATACTTTGGAGTTTAACCCGAGGCAGGTTTTGGCCTTACCTCGGAACCCTTCTCTTTTATCCGGGCTTGGGACCGGCAACACAGCTGCTGAGCTACATAATGCTCCCAGCAACTATGCAGGCGGAGTTACTTTGGAGTTTAACCCGAGGCACGTTTTGGCCTTACCTCGGAACCCTTCTCTTTTATCCGGGCTTGGGCACGGCAACACAGCTGCTGAGCTACATAATCCTCCTAGCAACTATGCAGGCGGAGATACTTTGGAGTTTAACCCGAGGCAGGTTTTGGCCTCACCTCGGAACCCTTCTCTTTTATCCGTGCTTGGGAAAGGCAACACAGTTGCTGAGCTACATAATCCTCCCAGCAACTATGTAGGCGGAGTTACTTTGGAGTTTAACCCGAGGCAGGTTTTGGCCTCACCTCGGAACCCTTCTCCTTTATCCGGGCTTGGGACCGGCAACACAGCTGCTGAGCTACATAATCCTCCTAGCAACTATGCAGGCGGAGATACTTTGGAGTTTAACCCGAGGCAGGTTTTGGCCTTACCTCGGAACCCTTCTCCTTTATCCGTGCTTGGGACCGGCAACACAGCTGCTGAGCTACATAATCCTCCTAGCAACTATGCAGGCGGAGATACTTTGGAGTTTAACCCGAGGCAGGTTTTGGCCTCACCTCGGAACCCTTCTCCTTTATCCGGGCTTGGGACCGGCAACACAGCTGCTGAGCTACATAATCCTCCTAGCAACTATGCAGGCGGAGATACTTTGGAGTTTAACCCGAGGCAGGTTTTGGCCTTACCTCGGAACCCTTCTCTTTTTTCCGTGCTTGGGACCGGCAACACAGTTGCTGAGCTACATAATCCTCCCAGCAACTATGTAGGCGGAGTTACTTTGGAGTTTAACCCGAGGCAGGTTTTGGCCTTACCTCGGAACCCTTCTCCTTTATCCGGGCTTGGGACCGGCAACACAGCTGCTGAGCTACATAATCCTCCCAGCAACTATGTAGGCGGAGTTACTTTGGAGTTTAACCCGAGGCAGGTTTTGGCCTTACCTCGGAACCCTTCTCCTTTATCCGGGCTTGGGACCGGCAACACAGCTGCTGAGCTACATAATCCTCCTAGCAACTATGCAGGCGGAGATACTTTGGAGTTTAACCCGAGGCAGGTTTTGGCCTTACCTCGGAACCCTTCTCTTTTATCCGTGCTTGGGACCGGCAACACAGCTGCTGAGCTACATAATCCTCCCAGCAACTATGTAGGCGGAGTTACTTTGGAGTTTAACCCGAGGCAGGTTTTGGCCTTACCTCGGAACCCTTCTCTTTTATCCGTGCTTGGGACCGGCAACACAGTTGCTGAGCTACATAATCCTCCCAGCAACTATGTAGGCGGAGTTACTTTGGAGTTTAACCCGAGGCAGGTTTTGGCCTTACCTCGGAACCCTTCTCCTTTATCCGTGCTTGGGACCGGCAACACAGCTGCTGAGCTACATAATCCTCCCAGCAACTATGTAGGCGGAGTTACTTTGGAGTTTAACCCGAGGCAGGTTTTGGCCTTACCTCGGAACCCTTCTCCTTTATCCGTGCTTGGGACCGGCAACACAGCTACTGAGCTAAATAATCCTCCTAGCAACTATGTAGGCGGAGTTACTTTGGAGTTTAACCCGAGGCAGGTTTTGGCCTCACCTCGGAACCCTTCTCCTTTATCCGGGCTTAGGATCGGCAACACAGCTGCTGAGCTACATAATCCTCCCAGCAACTATGCAGGCGGAGTTACTTTGGAGTTTAACCCGAGGCAGGTTTTGGCCTTACCTCGGAACCCTTCTCCTTTATCCGTGCTTGGGATCGGCAACACAGCTGCTGAGCTACATAATTCTCCCAGCAACTATGCAGGCGGAGTTACTTTGGAGTTTAACCCGAGGCAGGTTTTGGCCTTACCTCGAACCCTTCTCTTTATCCGGGCTTGGGACCGGCAACACAGTTGCTGAGCTACATAATCCTCCCAGCAACTATGTAGGCGGAGTTACTTTGGAGTTTAACCCGAGGCAGGTTTTGGCCTCACCTCGGAACCCTTCTCCTTTATCCGGGCTTAGGATCGGCAACACAGCTGCTGAGCTACATAATCCTCCCAGCAACTATGCAGGCGGAGTTACTTTGGATTTTAACCCGAGGCAGGTTTTGGCCTTACCTCGGAACCTTTCTCTTTTATCCGGGCTTGGGACCGGCAACACAGTTGCTGATCTACATAATCCTCCCAGCAACTATGTAGGCGGAGTTACTTTGGAGTTTAACCCGAGGCAGGTTTTGGCCTCACCTCGGAACCCTTCTCCTTTATCCGGGCTTAGGACCGGCAACACAGCTGCTGAGCTACATAATCCTCCTAGCAACTATGCAGGCGGAGTTACTTTGGAGTTTAACCCTAGGCAGGTTTTGGCCTTACTTAGGAACCCTTCTCCTTTATCCGGGCTTAGGACCGGCAACACAGTTGCTGAGCTACATAATCCTCCCAGCAACTATGCAGGCGGAGTTACTTTGGAGTTTAACCCGAGGCAGGTTTTGGCCTCACCTCGGAACCCTTCTCCTTTATCCGGGCTTGGGACCGGCAACACAGTTGCTGAGGTACATAATCCTCCCAGCAACTATGTAGGCGGAGTTACTTTGGAGTTTAATCCGAGGCAGGTTTTGGCCTCACCTCGGAACCCTTCTCCTTTATCCGGTCTTAGGACCGGCAACACAGTTGCTGAGCTACATAATCCTCCCAGCAACTATGTAGGCGGAGTTACTTTGGAGTTTAACCCGAGGCAGGTTTTGGCCTAACCTCGGAACCCTTCTCCTTTATCCGGGCTTGGGACCGGCAACACAGTTGCTGAGCTACATAATCCTCCCAGCAACTATGCAGGCGGAGTTACTTTGGAGTTTAACCCGAGGCAGGTTTTGGCCTCACCTCGGAACCCTTCTCCTTTATCCGGGCTTGGGACCGGCAACACAGCTGCTGAGCTACATAATCCTCCCAGCAACTATGCAGGCGGAGTTACTTTGGAGTTTAACCCGAGGCAGGTTTTTGCCTCACCTCGGAACCCTTCTCCTTTATCCGGGCTTGGGACCGGCAACACAGTTGCTGAGCTACATAATCCTCCCAGCAACTATGTAGGCGGAGTTACTTTGGAGTTTAACCCGAGGCAGGTTTTGGCCTCACCTCGGAACCCTTCTCCTTTATCCGGGCTTGGGACCGGCAACACAGTTGCTGAGCTACATAATCCTCCCAGCAACTATGTAGGCGGAGTTACTTTGGAGTTTAACCCGAGGCAGGTTTTGGCCTTACCTCGGAACCCTTCTTTTTTATCCGGGCTTGGGACCGGCAACACAGCTGCTGAGCTACATAATCCTCCTAGCAACTATGCACGCTGAGTTACTTTGGAGTTTAACCCGATGCAGGTTTTGGCCTTGCCTCGGAACCCTTCTCTTTTATCCGGGCTTGGGACCGGCAACACAGCTGCTGAGCTATATAATGCTCCCAGCAACTATGTAGGCGGAGTTACTTTGGAGTTTAACCCGAGGCAGGCTTTGGCCTTACCTCGGAACCCTTCTCTTTTATCCGGGCTTAGGACCGGCAACACAGCTGCTGAGCTACATAATCCTCCCAGCAACTATGCAGGCGGAGTTACTTTGGAGTTTAACCCGAGGCAGGTTTTGGCCTTACCTCGGAACCCTTCCCTTTTATCCGGGCTTAGGACCGGCAACACAGTTGCTGAGGTACATAATCCTCCCAGCAACTATGTAGGCGGAGTTACTTTGGAGTTTAATCCGAGGCAGGTTTTGGCCTCACCTCGGAACCCTTCTCCTTTATCCGGTCTTAGGACCGGCAACACAGTTGCTGAGCTACATAATCCTCCCAGCAACTATGTAGGCGGAGTTACTTTGGAGTTTAACCCGAGGCAGGTTTTGGCCTAACCTCGGAACCCTTCTCCTTTATCCGGGCTTGGGACCGGCAACACAGTTGCTGAGCTACATAATCCTCCCAGCAACTATGCAGGCGGAGTTACTTTGGAGTTTAACCCGAGGCAGGTTTTGGCCTCACCACGGAACCCTTCTCCTTTATCCGGGCTTGGGACCGGCAACACAGCTGCTGAGCTACATAATCCTCCCAGCAACTATGCAGGCGGAGTTACTTTGGAGTTTAACCCGAGGCAGGTTTTTGCCTCACCTCGGAACCCTTCTCCTTTATCCGGGCTTGGGACCGGCAACACAGTTGCTGAGCTACATAATCCTCCCAGCAACTATGCAGGCGGAGTTACTTTGGAGTTTAACCCGAGGCAGGTTTTGGCCTCACCTCGGAACCCTTCTCCTTTATCCGGGCTTGGGACCGGCAACACAGTTGCTGAGCTACATAATCCTCCCAGCAACTATGTAGGCGGAGTTACTTTGGAGTTTAACCCGAGGCAGGTTTTGGCCTTACCTCGGAACCCTTCTTTTTTATCCGGGCTTGGGACCGGCAACACAGCTGCTGAGCTACATAATCCTCCTAGCAACTATGCACGCTGAGTTACTTTGGAGTTTAACCCGATGCAGGTTTTGGCCTTGCCTCGGAACCCTTCTCTTTTATCCGGGCTTGGGACCGGCAACACAGCTGCTGAGCTATATAATGCTCCCAGCAACTATGTAGGCGGAGTTACTTTGGAGTTTAACCCGAGGCAGGCTTTGGCCTTACCTCGGAACCCTTCTCTTTTATCCGGGCTTAGGACCGGCAACACAGCTGCTGAGCTACATAATCCTCCCAGCAACTATGCAGGCGGAGTTACTTTGGAGTTTAACCCGAGGCAGGTTTTGGCCTTACCTCGGAACCCTTCCCTTTTATCCGGGCTTAGGACCGGCAACACAGCTGCTGAGTTACATAATCCTCCCAGCAACTATGCAGGCGGAGTTACTTTGGAGTTTAACCCGAGGCAGGTTTTGGCCTTACCTCGGAACCCTTCCCTTTTATCCGGGCTTAGGACCGGCAACACAGCTGCTGAGCTACATAATCCTCCCAGCAACTATGCAGGCGGAGTTACTTTGGAGTTTAACCCGAGGCAGGTTTTGGCCTTACCTCGGAACCCTTCCCTTTTATCCGGGCTTGGGACCGGCAACACAGCTGCTGAGCTACATAATGCTCCCAGCAACTATGCAGGCGGAGTTACTTTGGAGTTTAACCCGAGGCAGGCTTTGGCCTTACCTAGGAACCCTTCTCCTTTATCCGGGCTTAGGACCGGCAACACAGTTGCTGAGCTACATAATCCTCCCAGCAACTATGCTGGCGGAGTTACTTTGGAGTTTAACCCGAGGCAGGTTTTGGCCTTACCTCGGAACCCTTCTCTTTTATCCGTGCTTGGGACCGGCAACACAGCTGCTGAGCTACATAACCCTCCTAGCAACTATGTAGGCGGAGTTACTTTGGAGTTTAACCCGAGGCAGGTTTTGGCCTCACCTCGGAACCCTTCTCTTTTATCCGGGCTTAGGACCGGCAACACAGCTGCTGAGCTACATAATCCTCCCAGCAACTATGCAGGCGGAGATACTTTGGAGTTTAACCCGAGGCAGGTTTTGGCCTTACCTCGGAACCCTTCTCTTTTATCCGTGCTTGGGACCGGCAACACAGCTGCTGAGCTACATAATCCTCCCAGCAACTATGTAGGCGGAGTTACTTCGGAGTTTTTTAACATTGTTTTAGTGCCCTAACAGGTGTGTTGTGGAGTTAGAGTGGAAAAACACGCGGAGAAACTGTAGTACAAAATTTTACCTCGTCTTATACTGAACTTAATCACCTTCAAGCCAATTTGTTGGGTATAATTATTTATCAATGTACACTGACTCGCATTTAACAAAATCTTTACTGAAATCCGTTTCAATGGAAACAACATCACATCACCATCTGTGAGTTAAAATTACTGCAAAAACACATCGGTAAGGTTCATAAAAAAATGTGTTTTCGCTTAGTTATAACTCTGCAGTGATGAAGACATTGTAATCGAAACGCGTATTAGTAATTACATTATTAAGTATGAGACAGTGGGGATCTTTAATTAATTATTATCTTCATCTCAGGAGGAAAGGTAAAAAACAATTTTAAAATAATTTCGTGTTTGCTTCCATTAAACAACATTACCGCAAAATAAGGTAAATGAAATCAATATTTTTAAAGACTTCAGCGCAGTTAGCGAGGTTCCGCCACTGGTTACACCGCCACTGGATACATCAACGATCCTTTCAGTAATGCGGCAAGCCTTTGATCTGATACCTGGCGTATTATTGAGGGTACTTTAGTCGGGTATAGAATTAATATTATATAATTATTCAAACAACAATATTTTGAAAGTATTGAAAAGAGTATTACTTATGAACGTTCTATTTAAAGTTCTCTTACGATTATAATCTATAATAAAAAATACATGTTTCATATAAACCTGTACGTCTCATAAATTTAACTTAGCTACTGTGTTTTCCAATATTTATATATGTTTGAGTACATTTTTCTGCCATTCCTAACTTTTCAATATTCTCTCGAGTACGATTGAAGTTTTGAAAATGGAAGTAATCCGAAACGCGACAACAGAGGAGAATATTGAAAATAAAGGAATGACAGAACAATATACACAAACAAATAGAAATATTCCTAACAGAAAAGAAGATGAGTATATTATTAATTTTCCAATATTCACTTATCACTTACACTTTAATGTACTTAAACAATAATCTTACTTGTTCTATATTCGAGAGCTATATCAAAGTACTCTCATTTTCAAACATTAGAAATATTTTAAGTTCCAATAGGAATACCTCCAGATGACCTGGGCGTTTGATCAGCGTGTTTACAGACTTTCAACCCCTCAAAAATGTACAGATTAAAGTGTTAAACTATAATCCATATGTTTAATGAAGTTTCACGAAAAAATATACCGACACGTTTTACAAGGAATATATTAAATAATGTATAATTGTTATTAAATAATGCTGAAAAATCTTTAGCCAATAGAGGTAAACTTGGTTATTATGCCTCTGATGATGGTTACTTGGTAACCAAAAGGTACATCGGTTTAAATAAAAATATTTGTGGTAAGGGCTTTTCGAGTATTATGTATTAATATTTAACCACAGTTTAT
>JBAIZL010000369.1:4950000-4960000 GCA_036971475.1 Prosapia bicincta
GTATAGCTTATGTGGTAGAACAACTGTTTTAACGGATAAGTCATGTTACTTTATTTATTATTAATTCTAATAATTTAATAAATTTAACTAAAAGTTCTTAAAACATTTGTAGGCAAAAATGAAAATTGACTTTAAAACATAAGTGTATTTAGTACTTGTTTAGAACTAGATGTATCCGACCCAGATATCTGCGGACGAAAGTTTTAAGTTTTATACACAGCAATGCAGTGTAACGAAGTGCGATTTACGCGAGGAACTGTTTCGTAAAGGGTTATATTTGTAGGTTATGGTTTTTTTAAAGAAACTAAGATATACGTGTTTTAAAAAGTCTGTGAGGCTTGCTATACTCTATGTTACTCGTGTTACTTCTTTGTAATGAGTATTTGAGGCTTGCTATATTCTATGTTACTCGTGTTACTTCTTTGTAATGAGTATTTGTGGCTCGCTATATTCTATGTTACTCGTGTTACTTCTTTGTAATGAGTATTTGTGGCTTGCTATATTCTATGTTACTCGTGTTACTTCTTTGTAATGAGTATTTGTGGCTTGCTATATTCTATGTTACTCGTTTTACATCTTTGTAATGAGTATTTGTGGCTTGCTATATTCTATGTTACTCGTGTTACTTCTTTGTAATGAGTATTTGTGGCTTGCTATATTCTATGTTACTCGTGCTACTTCTTTGTAATGAGTATTTGTGGCTTGCTATATTCTATGTTACTCGTGTTACTTCTTTGTAATGAGTATTTGAGGCTTGCTATATTCTATGTTACTCGTGTTACTTCTTTGTAATGAGTATTTGTGGCTTGCTATATTCTATGTTACTCGTGTTACTTCTTTGTAATGAGTATTTGAGGCTTGCTATATTCTAAGTTACTCGTGTTACTTCTTTGTAATGAGTATTTGTGGCTCGCTATATTCTATGTTACTCGTGTTACTTCTTTGTAATGAGTATTTGTGGCTTGCTATATTCTATGTTACTCGTGTTACTTCTTTGTAATGAGTATTTGTGGCTTGCTATATTCTATGCTACTCGTGTTACTTCTTTGTAATGAGTATTTGTGGCTTGCTATATTCTATGTTACTCGTGTTACTTCTTTGTAATGAGTATTTGTGGCTCGCTATATTCTATGTTACTCGTGTTACTTTTTTGTAATGAGTATTTGTGACTTGCTATATTCTATGTTACTCGTGTTACTTCTCTGTAATGAGTATTTGAGGCTCGCTATATTCTATGTTACTCGTGTTACTTCTTTGTAATGAGTATTTGTGGCTTGCTATATTCTATGTTACTCGTGTTACTTCTTTGTAATGAGTATTTGTGGCTTGCTATATTCTATGTTACTCGTGTTACTTCTTTGTAATGAGTATTTGTGGCTTGCTATATTCTATGTTACTCGTGTTACTTCTTTGTATAGAGCATTTGTGGCTTGCTATATTCTATGTTACTCGTGTTACTTCCTTGTAATGAGTATTTGTGGCTTGCTATATTCTATATTACTCGTGTTACTTCTTTGTAATGAGTATTTATGGCTTGCTATATTCTATGTAACTCGTGTTACTTCTTTGTAATGAGTATTTGTGGCTTGCTATATTCTATGTTACTCGTGTTACTTCTTTGTAATGAGTATTTGTGCCTTGCTATATTCTATGTTACTCGTGTTACTTCTTTGTAATGAGTGTTTGTGGCTTGCTGTATTCTATGTTACTCGTGTTACTTCTTTGTAATGAGTATTTGTGGCTTGCTATATTCTATGTTACTCGTGTTACGTCTTTGTAATGAGTATTTGTGGCTTGCTATATTCTATGTTACTCGTGTTACGTCTTTGTAATGAGTATTTGTGGCTTGCTATATTCTATGTTACTCGTGTTACTTCTTTTTAATGAGTATTTGTGGCTTGCTATATTCTATGTTACTCGTGTTACTTCTTTGTAATGAGTATTTGTGGCTTGCTATATTCTATGTTACTTGTGTTACTTCTTTGTAATGAGTATTTGTGGCTTGCTATATTCTATGTTACTCGTGTTACTTCTTTGTAATGAGTATTTGTGGCTTGCTATATTCTATGTTACTCGTGTTACGTCTTTGTAATGAGTATTTGTGGCTTGCTATATTCTATGTTACTCGTGTTACTTCTTTTTAATGAGTATTTGTGGCTTGCTATATTCTATGTTACTCGTGTTACTTCTTTGTAATGAGTATTTGTGGCTTGCTATATTCTATGTTACTCGTGTTACTTTTTTGTAATGAGTATTTGTGGCTTGCTATATTCTATGTTACTCGTGTTACTTCTCTGTAATGAGTATTTGAGGCTCGCTATATTCTATGTTACTCGTGTTACTTCTTTGTAATGAGTATTTGTGGCTTGCTATATTCTATGTTACTCGTGTTACTTCTTTGTAATGAGTATTTGTGGCTTGCTATATTCTATGTTACTCGTGTTACTTCTTTGTATTGAGTATTTGTGGCTTGCTATATTCTATGTTACTCGTGTTACTTCTTTGTATAGAGCATTTGTGGCTTGCTATATTCTATGTTACTCGTGTTACTTCTTTGTAATGAGCATTTGTGGCTTGCTATATTCTATGTTACTCGTGTTACTTCTTTGTAATGAGTATTTGTGGCTTGCTATATTCTATGTTACTCGTGTTACTTCTTTGTAATGAGTATTTATGGCTTGCTATATTCTATGTTACTCGTGTTACTTCTTTGTAATGAGTATTTGAGGCTTGCTATATTCTATGTTACTCGTGTTACTTCTTTGTAATGAGTATTTGAGTATCGTATACGAAAAGGAATAACTCCTGCTTTCATATTGTTTGCTCAAGTGGTAACCCTCGTATGCAAGATTTTAAGTTAATGTTAAGCTATCTAACACTTTTAACAATTTAAGCGTCTTGTGGACGACGGTTAATACCTCAAGGGTATACGTTAGAGAGGAATGAGAGATAAAATCCTGCAGGATAACTCCGCAGGATGTAATAACGTTCGGCGAGCCGTAAATTGATGTCCGACCATGATGCAGTGCGAACACGTGCCTGCCACAGACGTGGGATTTCTGTCTCTCCCTGTCACGTCGGAGGGGATAACACAAACGTAAAGAAGAATCTAAACATTAGCGCCCCATTTATACCTGTTGTGCCGTATAGAAATAAACTATAAGCAATATGTTGAAGAGTTATTCTTGTTGAAAGATTTATAATGATTGTTTGCTCTGTAAATTAGATATTGTTGTAGTGGTAGGTTAAATTATATAAAATATTATCAATAATTCTTGTGTTTGAATAGCTTCAGTTGTACTGATTATATATAGACTGTATTGTAGATGACGTTCATTTAAAATAGTTATTTATCAATACAAATACATTTATTATATAGAAATAATAATACATTAAATTGAGGGAAAACGTCGGGGAAACAATCATATAAATATTTCACTGCATGGATTGTATTTGTAGTGATAAACAAATATTTTTAAAAACGTATTCTACAAATCATATATGTGTGTGTGTGTGTGTGTATGTGTTTGTGTGTGTGTGTGTGTGTGTGTGTGTGTGTGTGTGTGTGTGTGTGTGTGTGTGTGTGTGTGTGTGTGTGTGTGTGTGTGTGTGTGTGTGTGTGTGTGTGTGTGTGTGTGTGTGTGTGTGTGTGTGTGTGTGTGTGTGTGTGTGTGTGTGTGTGTGTGTGTGTGTGTAATTCTTAGTGTTGTGGTTTCACATAAGTTACTAAAAGAGATATTCCAAATAAGTAGCAAGTGGTTTAATTTATCGTAAATGATGTATAATGGTCAAAATGTACAATATCTATCACCATACAAATATAACCTTACTGTTTGAAACACAGTCCTTTATCAAGTAATTATACAAATGTTGTACTATGTTTGGTTTTATTACTTTATAGCGACATTTAAACATACACAATATATAATTAGAATAGATTTTGTTAGTTAAGAAATGTTACGTTTCCAAAGTAAAGTAACCGATTGCTGAACTGAACGAGCGATAATTTTCCTGGATCTTGTAACAGCATACGCGTTACCGAGACCAACATGACTAGCTCAAGTGGTTAAACGTATTTATTTTATTTAAAGCGGATACTTTGCAGCGATAATCCAATGTTGCATAATATAAGGCTCATTTTTATTAATAAACATTGACATACTACGTTCCGAGTGTGTTGGTAAACAGAGGTTGCTCTTAAACTTATACTTAGAGTTTGCGGCGTTTATCTTCACTTGCTACCGTTTCAGAATGTATTTCTACGTAACACGTTCAAAACTAAAATATGTGTTTTCCCTATAAGTAGTTATTATATAACTTATAAATACTTTATAACTTGCTTGTTGACGCGTTTCGAAACAATCGTTACATTCTCGAAGCAGACCTAGAAGTTACAGGTTATGCTTCGTAAATGGAACGATTGTTTCGAAACGCGTCAACAAGCAAGTTATAAAGTATTCGCTCAGTTATACAACATTTAGTTATAGTTTAATCAATGAATTCAAGATAATTACAAAACAAAAATTCATTTTTTATTGTTCTTTTGAGATTGTAACCAACTTGAATAAAAGATCGACTGTAAAGACTGTGTTATGCCAAACTTAGAATTAAAATGGCTACACGTTGAACTTGACAGAAAATGAATACAAAATAAATTTGAATTAAGATGTCTTGTATATTTGTATTGTATTTAAGTGGCATTTGCAAATATAACAATAATATGTGATTGCGAATATGTAGAACATTTTAATTTTTATGCCCAGCTGCCATAGTTGAGTATTGAGACAAAAATTATCTACGAGTGAGATTTCGGACTATATATAGCATTAGAATATTCGAACCATAATAGGATGAGATTAAATCAACCGGGCAGTGGCGCTAAGACGAAGATCATGTATGTCATATTGCAATTTCTTTCCTTAACGGGTTTGTTTTGGAATTTGCTGGAACGGGTTTTAACTGAACCTTTTTGGCTTAGTACCAACTCCCCCCCCCACGTTATCCAGCAAGATTTACTCTATAATATCTGTACGTCGATTCGCCTTCACTCATTATCGTTGTGATTCAGCACATGTTAAAAGAATGGTCGATTGTGTTGCCGCCGATTTATTCCCGATTCATCATCGTTGTGACGTCACGACGGACAACAATTATATTTTGCATGTCATGATTTTGCTTTTCTCATTATTTTGACTGATTGCTTTTACATTTAGTCAATTATAATTTTATAATTATAAAACTTTTTATAAGTTTTAAGCGCAAGGACCTCTCTCAAAGCATGTAAGGAGTCTGAAGTTGCATAGCACAAAGATTTAAACTGTGAGATTTATTTGTCCAAGAGATTTAAAATTAATGGTGATCAACAATTGTTCCCATAAATCATAAAGTTAATATTTGTAAGTGAAATGTTAATATATGTGTATGTAGTTTAACTGTCGAATATTACTTGGAAAATTCTAGAAATTTGTAGTCCATTACGTTCGGTGAATCTTATTAATCACTTAAACAATAGTTTATGACTATCAGAACTTTATATTTAGTAAATTAGTTAAAACTTACTGAGACAGAACGTTTTCGATCGCTATGTGCCGATCTTCATCAGTGCCTTCTGCTTGGATATGTCGGGTCAAGCGGTGACGGTTTTAAAGGTAGGTTTTCGATAGTATTAAAGAGTATGTGTGATTTTTATTGTGTTTAATATGTTTGTACTTTGTGTGTCTGTAAATTTCATATTGTTCTAGTGTGTTGAGATGTGGTCCTTTTTTGTTAATGTGTAGGATTTCTAGGTTATGGTAAATGTCTGTGTATTTGTGTCCTGTTTCTTTTATGTGATTGTAAAATGTTTAGAAGGTGTTTTTTTTGTGCTCCTCGACTCTTTGCTTAAAGCTGCGACCTGTTTGTCCAATATAGAATTTGTTACATTCGTCGTAGTTCAGTTTGTATACGCCTGGTGCTTGTAGTTTATCTTTGTTGTTGGTGTTGTGTTGTATTTTGTATTGTAACGTGTTATTAGTTTTGTATGCTTTTTGTTTGTTGTTTTGTTTATGAATGATAATATGATGTAGACTTGGAAAATGTCTAAATATACTGAACTCCTTACATGAACAAATTATCTCAAACTTAGGGACAATAAATAAAATGATTTAACGTTTAGTGGGTTCCATATTGGTCTAATGTGTTTGCAATGGATGCTAATTATTTCTATAACAAAAGCAGGTAAATCAGGTTCAATTCTCTTTCACACAACGTATCCATATTGCGTTTAAAATTGAGCTTCAAATATTAAATTTAAAATCTTTAATATCATTCAAAATTAAGGGATTTTTTTTACTTATATTTACTTCTGTTCTCCTTTTACGGTAAATCTCGCTTACTTGCTTACACTTTTCTAAACACAGTTGGAATGTTTGTGCACTTTAAGAAACACCCAGGTGTATAAGAAAACACGTGGGCAAGGAACTAGGCTCTAGATCTAGCCACTGTATGTTGGGTTAGGTCGTCCAAACAACAGACGTCAACGAAAACTACCTGCGGCAAGTAGGCCAGCCCAACCTGTTCCGACGGAGTCCAGCATTAGGCTAATCACACGGTAGCCGCTGATGGGGCAATAATAATTTGCTGAGGTGTCTTGTTGGCAATAAACTTCAAATTTCGTTTGCTAATGAGATGTGTCGTGCAAAACTGAGATGGGGTGCGTGAGACTTTGGGCCTAATCACAATGTGTGAAACCACTATATGTTGGCTCATGTTGAATGAATCGATATTTACACATCATAGTATAATTGTTTACATCTAATGTCAAAGATGTATTTTTTTAAAATCTTAGAACGTTCTTAAGATTTTTAATTATTATTAAATCAAGTAATATAAAGAAAATATTTGTTTGTCTATTCCTATTTAGGTCGACAAAGAAAAATTTTATTTTACTTACTTTTTATTAAATAGTTACAATAAAAATAAAGTAACACGATCTATGCGTAAAAGTAGCTGTTCTACCACATAATCTATAACATAAAGCTGTTTTATAAATTCATATGTTATCCCTTATTTTAAGCCAAATTAGACGAAATATTTATATTGCATACCTAGTCCATATTGTAAAATGTTTTCTCCTTTACAGAACTATATCATAAACTATATGATATAGAACTATATCATACATGTCTTTTTATCATAAAATTTAATTCATGAATTATTATTTGAAAAAAAAAACTGTAATAACATTAAGTACCATCCACTTACTGCGTAGCGCTGCAGCCCAGGGTGGGTCTTGGCTTCCTTAACAATGTCCCGCCATGTACTTCTGTCTTTAGCCTTCTGTTCCCATATTATAGCCCCGGTTTCTCTTAAATCTTCCTCAAGGTCCTGTAGACATCGTCTTCTTGGTCGGCCACTCTTCTTTTGCCAATCATAGTGTCATGTAAAAGTTTGTTCAGTATTCTATTGGCGGGCATTCTTATGATGTGATCCAACCATTTAATAAAATGGACCACATTTGCATCTTTGTATAAGGAATACAACTCGGCATTAGATCGAAGCTTTCACGCATTTGTTTGTACATCGTGGATCGGACAATAAATTTTACTCAAAACTTACGCTCAAACAATGTCAACTGATATTCCATCACGGCGGATAAAGTACCAAGTGTCATCTACTACAAGTTTACAAAAATGTATTTTAACTTGAGGGCGGGAATAAAAAGTAATCTACTAACGATTAAAAATTTGAACAAGAAAATAATGTGTGAACTAATAGAAGGAATTGAAATGTACTAATAAACCAGGTGAACACTATTTTACGTAGATTTTCTCCTGGATATTACCAAAATGCTGCCAAACTGTTTATTTCTTACTGTCACGTTTTGTTCACCCTGCGCCTGAAAACCAGTTACTGTTTAAAATAACTGGAATCATTAATTATTTCAACTATTTAATAGCAATAGTTAATGTAATATATTATTGCGCCGCACCAAGACGGGGTATGCAAATCTAATTGACTCCTCTTGTGTTAACGTCTCACTGCAAATTACAACGGATTGATCCAGGTCGTTCCTGCGCGGGTTTTACCTTGGCCCGAGGGTGAGGTCGCTAACTTTGAATCACCGTTGTGTAGATGAGACCTTCCAATTAATATGCACCACTGTGCTGCTTCCAGAACACTTGTTCCTCTTTACTTTGTACCGAGAACACATTATTATTTCGGTAATATACAATTACGAGGTCAACGTCTCCCTTGTATAGTTTCAGTTTTGTATTGCGAGTTAGCAAATGGTATGAGGTTCATTTTTATATCAAATATGACATTAATGTTTTTCTTCATAGAAATACATTTAAATCTTACTCTAAACAAGAGATTCAAGGTGGTCAAGTTTTATATGTTATTTTCCTATCAATAAATTATATTACAAAAAAATATTTAATATTTAACAATTATATTCTTTGATAAATTATTTATTTAATTTATTTACGTTTGTCTTTTTTATTATTTTTTTAAAAATCATTTGATTGATTATTTATTAATAAGAATCAAAATTGTTTTCAAAGAAAAACATCAACCCTTCTGGAATGAAAATCGGAATAAATTTTCTTGCATTATTTTACTGGTTTTGTTAAATATTGTTAATAAATTATTTGTGTAGCTCTTCATCTGCTCAGGTTTATACCGTAAAAACTATTATTTCAAGTTGATTTTGTTAAAATTTACTTTTAAATTTTTTTACTGAAGTAAAAGTAATATAAGTAGGCTAAAGATTTTTACAGTCAATTCCTACTTAGGTCAACAAAGAAAAATTTTATTCGATTAATGTTTACTAAATAATTACAATTACTATAAACAAAGTAACATAAGCTATGAGTTAAAACAGCTGTTCTACCTCAAAACCTATAATATAAAATCATCCGTTTTATGAAATCATATGTTATCACTTAAAATTATTAATATATTCATCTTCATTTATCTTAGGAATATTTCTAAATGTTTGGGTACATTTTTCCACCATTCCTAATTTTTCAATATTCCCTTTTGTTGACGCGTTTCGGATTAACTCCATTCTCAAAACTTAAATAGCACTCCTGGAGTAACTACTGGAGTACTATTGAAATTTTGATAATGGAGTTAATCCGAAACGCGTCAGCAAAAGAGAATGTTGAAAAGTTAGGAATGGCAGAAAAATGTACTCAAATATATTGTTATCACTTATTTTAAGCCAAATGGGACGAACTAACTATATTGCGTATCTTTTGTGAAAAGACTTTCTCCCGTATAAAACTAAAATTAATTCGTTAAGTTTAATAAATAAATAATTATTTGACAAGACTGTATTAACATCAAGTGTCATCCACTACACGTTTAAGAAAATCTGTTTGAGCTTGAGTGGACGAATAAAAGTATTTTATTAACGATGGAAATTTGAACAAGATATGTAAATATACAGTATATAGGAAGAGTGTGGATTAATAAGGGGAATTGATTTATATTTAATTTAATAACTGTGAATACCGCAATAAACTTTCCCCGGCGCTGACTCTTGAACGCTTCTGTTACAGCCTCACTGCGATGGACGCTCGGGTGGCGAGGACGTGGCTGTGTGCCACTTTGATCGCGGCACTGTTACCCTTCTGCAGCTTCGAGGACGCCAAGCCGCACTCCAGACAGAAGCGCCTGCTGTGGATAACCAACGATGGACGCCTAGCGCTCCCTCCAGGAACTAGTCTCACTATCACGCCCACGATAGCGCTGCCATTCGTCAGATACCCGCCAATGGGCTTCTTGTCCAACATGTCCATTAGTTTACCCTTCACGAGTAAGTGCATTCGTTCACTTTAACGTTTAACTATTATTATCATATTGCTTAATCACTTGAACATTTGTTATGTGACATTTACCTTTAGTAACACTTACTTGGTTGTTTAATGAGGACACGTGTTTCCGGAGATGTAACTTACTCCATTGTAACAATGAATTAAAGGCCGAGTTCGACAATGGGATACATCTCCCGAAC
>JBAIZL010000369.1:4970000-5002500 GCA_036971475.1 Prosapia bicincta
GCAACAGTTTAAGTGAGTACAAAGAAGGTTTCTTCACCAAAAAGAGGGGGGGAATTCATATACGTCTTTGAGAGAATCATTTCTTGGTGTTGGAAAGTTGGCGCTCTAGACTTTGAACATAAAGATTCATAGCTCGAAGAGTGTGAGCTAATAGAAGGAATCTAATAATATTAAAAATAATTAGCAATCTTCAAGTTTTATAGTTGTATTATTACATACTTCCTATTTACATATGTTATAATTTATTTGTTTATATAATTATTTATTCATTATTTCTAGTGGGTTTTTATATTTCTTTTAAATCTATGGATATTTGCTGGACTAATTATATAATACTTTATGAAATACGTAATGTAAAGAAATTACTCCGTTTAAATTAGATGGTTGCTCTTTAAATTATCATTGAGTAATTTCCCTCGCTTTGGAAAGTGTATAATCAAACACTTCAATGCATCTCGTTTGATCTTTAATATGGTGACGTAAGATCCGTTCAAGAGGCTCATTAAAGTCAATAAAATTTTATAGTTTCATGTCAAAGAGTTTTTACGGATAAAGTTTTTATTAGTGTAATATTTTGCCCACAAAGGAGTTTCTAAGGGTAACTGACTACATACGTAAGGAGTTGGGAATGCTGCTTTTACAGCTTTTTTATGTTATTGAAACCGTTTTAATTTACGCTTCTAAAATGGCAGAGTTTTAGATAATAAAGCGGCAACTTATGTAGGAAATAATAAAAAGATAATTTAATTAGTAATTCTTGAATTTCCTAACAATTTATATTTTAACAATATTTCATCTCAATTTCTCTAATTATATGATTTTACTGATCATGCATATTAATTACATTAGTTGATCATATGATAAATAATCATTGTTTACATGACTGTCTTATCAACCCCACAAACAATGACCCTTACATAATGCAAACAGTACGTATGAGATTAAATAACCAGTATTAACAAACTGGTTAAACATGAGAGCTCAGCATGAACACTGGTTCTATCCCAGTCACTGCTATTTTGTTTTCTTACGTCACACATTATCTTATCGCTTTTTACGGATAGCTCAGAGATTTATCGTTCAAGCATTCTTTTTTTTTAATCTGTCTCGGTTGAACAGCAACATCATTATTTAGCCGTCACAAGCACTTAGACACCCCTAATAGTGTTTTATTCAATGCTAAAACATCCACCTCACTTCATTAACTTGTAAGCAATATCTATAATAAGTACACCATTAGTCACCAACTTACTGCCAGGAGAACAAAGTCCCTTGTAAATACTTTATCTTTTTGTCTACAGTACCCCTAAACTTGTTTGTAAACTACCCCTGGTAACGCCTTGTTTACCATTTGAGCACCTTTAATCCATGTTTTGTCCTTGCAGGTGTTTATGTATTTGTATAGAATATTATTCGGCCAGTACGTGGTAAACTGGAAAATACATATAAATCTTCACCCTTTTTGTTACAAATCTACAGTTTGACACGAAGACTGAGTTTATTTTAGTGCTGTATAGTAAATCCCTTACAAATAAGAAGGACCTCTCGATCTCTTGATTTTATGTAGAGATCAAGCGGAGTCTTCTAGCGTGTAACTTGCGTCCGGAATTGAATTTGCTTGGTATAAATTCTTTTTTCAATCCTGATTTAGCAGAATATATTCTCCTTGGTGTTTAACTAAAACTGAGGTAACTGATTAGTATGTTGTGATTTTGCTTACATTAAAACAATGTTTTCTTCTGTTGAAGTTCAATAACTTTTTACTAACGAATTGCCTTTTCGTTATTGTCCAACTATAAGCCATATTTATATGACCTCACCAAGTGTGCCCTCTCAATATTTAAGGACTTATAAATTTACGTGTCTCGGACTACTTTACATCTTTAGATTTCATTATCTATCAGTGAATTCTTGATAGCAACATATTATGACAGAAATATTGCCAATAAATATAAAAGACATAGAGAGGAGAATATGTAAGAGAGTTAGACAAAGAGACACAAAAGCCGAATGAGAGAGAATGTGGCAGAAAAATAGAGATAGAGAATGATATATATAAATATAAAATAGGTTTTTTTGTTTAATAATCTAAAAGAACATATGTTATTAGTGTACAAGAGTATTTATTATTTTATATCCAAAGCTTTCCGTTGGTACTGTTTGCCAACGAAAAGCTTTGGATATAAAATAATAAATACTCTTGTACTTTAATAACATATGTTCTTTTAGATTATATATATATATATATATATATATATATATATATATATTTATTTGAATAAGTTTTTTATGAATAAAGAATAATACAAGATCATACAAATTCAGGAATGTATTTATTTTTAACAAACGAATGGTCAGATCTTTTCACCTCCCACAATGCTGACTTCAACAACAATCAGACATACAAGACAGACTGTAAAAACAATGTTACCAAATCTCATACACTGCCGCCATAACATCTCTATAAATAACATCTAAATATAACACTGCATTAAGTAGCTTTGATTCTATGACAGCTGTGTAATACATGTTTATTTGAACACTAGAAATAACTGTATTAAATAATGATAAACCGGTTGAATATCGAGTCAAAGACGTTTATTTAATTAGTGCAACGTTTCAACAGTGTAATTGTTTTGACAACATTGTAATAGATTTGGCAACATTGTTGTTACATCTAGACTTACCTGTCTTCTTTGTTTAATTCATTATTCTTGATGATGCTGTTTTGAGGATTTTTCTTGACTGGGAAAAGATTTAAACATTTGTTTGTACATATAAATATGTACCTGCATTTGTATGATCTTGTATTACTATAGTATAATGCATATGATACTAAAATATATATAGTATAATACAGTATACACCACGACAGAAAGGAATAATGCAGTCTTTCTTAATAGAACACGAGCTTTTCTTGGCCGCATTCATCGGATTAGCCGAACGGAAAATCACTTCGGCTACAGTTGTTGGGAGCTTCGGTAGACAGATTCAGTAGGAAGAAACGTTTCGGCTTCCCTGGATTAACGGCACCTTGCACTAGAAAGTAATTGTGTAAAATAAATGCACGTAATCTGGGTCCGGCCCGACACGTAGCGGCGTCGGACTCGGCGCAGGTTTTACGCTGCAAGAACCGTCGTCGCATCCAGGGACGAACCATTTCACACTTTATACGTCTGCCTAGGAAACCCTATAGGTGTTCGTTTCGTATCTCTTTTGGTTTTTGCTTCAGATGTATTATTAGATGTAGAAATGGGATTTATGTCAAACGTACAATATTCCGCTATATATTAATAACAGGGTGTCTACCCTTGATAGAGTCTACCCTTGTTTATGAGACATTTGTGTGTAAAACTATAAAATATATATTAAGGAATATTGTAATATAATTCTTTAATTATATAATAAATATGTATCAAAATTATACAATCAACTTACAATGATATTTTGTATATATATATATATGCTGATACGTATTCCTTCACGGATGGAAAAATATGATGAATAGTTACTATCTGGAGTACATCCGTTCATTCTGCAGTCCATAAATTCGCAGTCCCGACGTTTCGCTAGAATCTCATCCAGCATTGACGAGGTGAACCCAACAATAGTAGAAGAGCGAGTCAACTATTGTTGGGTTCACCTCGTCAATGCTGGATGAGATTCTAGCGAGACGTCGGGACTGCGAATTTATGGACTGCAGAATGAACGGATGTACTCCAGATAGTAACTATTCATCATATATATATATATATATATATATATATATATATATATATATATAATATGATGGTAGGTTTTCTTGTAATATAATAATTAAAAATATTTCAAATACCTGAATTGTTTTAATCTATATTTTTTCCAAATCTTTTCGCCAATAAAATAAGTATTATGATCTTCAGGGAAAACAATGATATAACAAAATGTTTACAAAAATTAATCATATTTGATACAATTCAATCATGTGTTTATTACTATTCATACTTCTATGTGATTTTTTTCATGTTATCAATGACCTTGTAATAGTTTGGTATTTTGATTTCACTTGAATTTGTTCATTAGTTATTTTTTCTTCAACATTGTGTTTATGTATTTCCAATGCTTCATATATCCCCTATATATATATATATATATATATATATATATATATATATATATATATATATATATATATATATATATATATATATATATAATTTATAATTCTTGTATTTGTATTTTGACTTATGTTCTTGATTTAATACACAAGAATACATATTGCGATATTTATATATATATATATATATATATATATATATATATATATATATATATTCATTTTTAACCCTTTGTTTATTTCTTTAACTAATATCCTATTTTCTATTTCAGGAAATCTGTCTCAAGTATTGGTTCAATCTGTAGCCAAATATTATTTGCAGATATTTGGTTTGAAAGATCATCTAAACCCTTATATAATGTACAATTTAATTTCTGTAAAATATTTTTTTCATTGTTATTCCTGTAGATATTAATAGATTTATTAGCTAAAAGCTTCGCAAAATATATAAATTAAAACAATTCTTGTATTTTTAATATTTTTATTCATATATACATACATATATATATATATATATATATATATATATATATATATATATATATATATGAAATTCCCAGTGGATTTCACAAGGCTGCATAGCGTTTAAAATGAAATCTGTGCTCTCCAATCATTGTAATCACCAGCTATGACGTTTTCACATTGTTCCAGAGCCCTGCTGTACACCATAGTTGAGGACTTCTTAGGCAACTTTGGTATGGACGGAAAGGCGTGCTTACTGAGAGCGATATGCGAGGTCCATGGCTTCCCATTGAAACGTTTTGGGTTGTTGGGGGAAATAGTTAAGCTCTTCTTCACGTAAGTATCTACGTTATTGCAATATAATAAAACTGCTTATTTCTTTATGAGTTTTTAATAAGTTTTCAACCATTTTAAAACAGAAACCAAATAAATATTTTGAACTACTAAGAGATACCTTATTTGAACATGAGAATATAAGTTATTGAAATTCTTAAAATAAATAAAAGTATTTCAAGAAGGGAATATGCTTTACAGGTAGTTAGTATTAAAGGCACATAATCCTAGAAATACAATTATATTTGTAATGTTTACCTAAATAAATTGTTTTAAAAATCTAGACTTAACTTATAGATAATTTTAAAAGGAATACAAAACTCTACACAGTAAGAATATAAACGAACGTTGTCCGCGTGTTTATATTATATTTGAGCCATTTTGTTTGAATATTTCGCATAAATATTTCTTTAAAGGTGAAAATCATATTTACTTTATTTATAAACATATTTAATAAACGTAAACTCAAACAATTATAAATTTAAAATATATTTTATTTTATCTGAAATATGCTTTAAATCTACTTAGCTATTTAAATCAGACAAATGTCTTAGCTGCCTAATATTGTAATATAAAATGCTTGATAACCAAAATGCGAAGTGTAAATCTCTAAAGGTAATATGTTAAACGTATTTGCCTGAATGTTGAAATAGTAAATTTGTGTAAAATAATAAATATTATATATTATAGTTTATGTTTTATTTTATGCAAAAAATTATTTAACTATAAATAAACACGTGTTTAACTGGAAAAATGATCTTCCATTTTATCTCGGTATCAGAGCCGTACTGTTTTGTCAAATAAAGGATCAAACTATACTATTTGTCCCTGTGAACAGGAGAATGCAACTAACAATACACACCCGTAATGCATAGCAATGTGGGGAAAGATGGACAACTAATAAAACAAGAGTAATATACGGATCATTTACTCAACTAAAGTGTTTTCTTTTCGTATTTTCTCAACAAACTATTATTCTATAACATAAAATACATTAAAATACATTACGTCCCTTTATTTATGATCTTCAAAGTAATTTGTTTTATTTTTACACTAGGGAACGGACTGAAGACGTCTTTCTTTCCAAATCGAGTAAATGTGAATTTCAAAACTTTGTATAATTACTTTTTAATTGCTTGTAACTAGTGATCAATTCGTTATATTATAAATTAATTTCATACATTAAAATTAAACAATACAAACTTTGTGTTTTATTCATCTTTTTACCTACCGTCTTTGTACTTTTCTTTAAATTAATATCGTGACGTAAATATAATATAATATTTTAAGTTAATGACAGATCACAGACCAATTTATGTTTTCACTGGTGATCTAGTGTTTCATGAATTGGTATGTGATCTGTCATTAACCTAAATAATTGAATAGTTATTAACAGGCATAAAATAAAATTTTAATTAAAAATATAATTTTAATTATAAACCATACATTATATGATAAATCTGTAGAGCTTAGATTGCTTGAATGTAATATCCATATGCACTCACTTGCGTATTATCAGAGGCCAGAACAAATATATATTTTATATTATTCAATACATAAAATAAATATATGTTCATAAAAACTGTTACCATACGATTTGTTTAAATACAATTTGTGTTTATTTATTTTTTGTTATTTTGAACATACAATGTTTCTACAACCTGGTTCTACACATCATTCATGTTTTGAGTGAAGCTTTCTCTCCTATTTATTTCCTACTTATTTATGTAACTTTCTTGTGTGATTTATTTTGTGTGTCTGTTAAACGTTTATGGTGTTAACTTCAGCACAGTAGTTGTTCAAAAATTATTTTATGGGAGATTCATTTTTTTCAAGAGTTTAAGGCAATAATTACCTTTAATATACCTTGGGTTTTTAATATTAGTCTGTTTAATTTGTAGAAAAAAAAAATTCTGATTGGTTTAGGTAGGCATGGCTTTATTTTACGTAGAGAGATGTGGAAACAATTTATACCCTCTGTTATAGAGACTTATTTGACCCGAAGTAGGGTCATGTTGTAGCGCCTCATAGAATTGTGATCTATTACGTCATTTTTCCGTCATGGTGGATATATGATCATTGCCTGTTATATTCACTATTCTAGTGCATCTAAATCATTTAATGCTCTGGAGTTAATGCTTTCCTCTTATGTATGTAATTATCTATACTCTATAGGAGTACTTTGAATTCATATTGTTTTTATACTCACAAGAAGTTATAATATGTAAATAAAATACAATTACTGTGTCAAGTGTCCTTTTATCCTACTTTTTCAATTAGTTAACACTGTCTTTATATATATATATAACTTATTTAAATTATCTATCGTTAATAAAATAATCTTTATTCATCCACTCAAGTTCAAATACATTTTTTTTAGTCTTGTAGTGGATGACACTTGATGTTAATACAGACCTTTTAAGTAATGAATCATTACCTAAATTTAATTATGAATTAATTTTAGATTATATGTAAGAAAAACTATTCACAAAAGGGGCGAGGTATGCAATGTAGTTTTTTTTCCATTTGGCGTAAAACGAGTGATAATTTGTGATTTCATAAGACAGCTGATTTTATGTTATAGGTCATGTAGAAGAACAACTGTATAGGTTTTAACGCATAGGCTATGCTCATTTGTTTATAATAATTTTAATTATTGAGTAAAAAGTTATAAAAATAAAATTCTTTTTTGTTGGCCTAAGTACGTATTCACTTTACACAATTTTTGTTTATATAAATTTATGATTTTTTTTTAAACCTGGCAATGTTTTGAGAGGCATAACTATTTAAACTGGATATTAATTATTTTTGTGTTGAACAATTGTCTTATTTAAAAAGGCCCGAAGAGGTCGACATTGAAGTCGAAACGTTACTAGCTTGGGGAAAAACCTATGAAGGACGCTTGATTATGGTAGATACTGAATTTATTTATTTAATATATTACTGTTGCACGAGTTTTTTTTCTAATTTTAAATTAAATCAGATTTTTGTTAAACATAATAATACAATACCTGACCAACTTGGCTTCAACGTTTCAGCCATTAATGACGTCCATTTTATTGTCATTACTATTATGTTTTAATCATGACAATTATAAGGGGGCTATAATGTTCAGGTTATTGTTTTATGTCGTTCATCCGAGATCTGATCGTTTACTATTACGTACAAAACATTGGAAATATAGGTTGCTACATATTCCAGGCCCTGATGTGTAAATATTTATGTTTAATGTAAAGCATATAGTCGCAAGAATAACATGGGATACAGAACATTCCTTTAGTTAATAGAAGATACAAACAGGAACAGACGGAGTACAAGACATAAATCAAAGCATAAATAAGGAAATCAGCCAAAGATAAACACACTCACAGTACGTAGTAAATTAAACTATTTTAAGTGAGGCGATGTAAACACATAAAAGCTTGCATAAACTATGTACCAAGTAGAACAAACAAATAAACTGTATAAAATTATAGAGCTGAGTTTATAAAGGTTTCTTTGTATATTTTTACTTAAATGTAATTTTTTAATTTTTATTATTACTTTCCGTCATTGTTTTATCTGTCTTGTACAATTTAAATAGTTCATTGTGATGCTACCTTACGTTTGTCTATTTTATATCAATCGGTTCTATATTTAGTTTTATCTTTATAAAGCCATTTGTATTGATTTTAAATTATATTCTTGTTGTATTAAAATATAAATTTATATAAACATTATTTATTATAAGCTCAGATAACTTGAGTAGTACACAAGCACGTGAGTATACAAACAAAAACCTTCTAACGTCAATTCCTACTTAGGTAAAAAAAATTTATTTTAGTTATTTTTTTATTAAAAAATTACAATTATTATAGGTAAAGTGAATAACTATGTGGTTGAAAAGCTGTTCTATCACATAAATTATAATATAAAATCAACTCTTTTATGGCGTCATATGTTATTACTTACTTTAAGAAAGAATTAGATGAAATAACTATATTGCATAACTTGCCCCTTTTGTGAAACGTTTTTCTCCCCTATTAAAATGATTTATTATTTGCAAAAAATGTATTAACATCAAGTGTCATCCACTACAAGTTTAAAAATATATTTGAACTTATGTGGACGAATAAAAAGTATTTTATTAACGGTCGAAAATTTGAACAGGATTTAAATAAGAAGAACTAATAGACGGAACGGAAAAATAGCAATGCCTTTAATTGTCAATAAGCTTGTCTAGTTTAGACGGTGCACGCATGTCTAGGAGGCATTTCCAGTGGGACTCCATTGAGGCATGACAATTAGCTTAATGAATACATTTATATCGGACACTAATGAGGGTTTTGTGTAATTTCATTGTATAAAAAGTCAAAGGGAATAAGCTTTACATACTCAGTATGTAAGATAGTATTCCGCTAATCAATATGTTGACGTTGCAGAAGCAAACCACAAAAGATTTGGAAAAACAATTTACAATTTAGAAATATTAAAAACTTACACAAGTCTGTCTGACTGTGTGACAGCTTTTGTTTAACTTATTATGTTTCAAAAGCTATTAAATTTAATTAGGTCTTGGTTTTCTAGGAACACTAAAGTAGCCCAACATTGTAACGAACTCGTCATTAAACGTTTCATTACTTTAAACATTTAAAACTAATTTTACAAGAACTTTATAAAAATTTATGAAAGTGTATAGCGGAATATTTTTATAGGTAGAATAAAAACATAAAAATATGGAATCTATGGTAGCCAAGTGCTGTGCTCTAGCGGACACACATTGTAACAACGACGCTTAGTTCTATTGCAATGTAAAGATAGAGACTTTACTAGACAAAGTACCACATTTAAAATCTAATGAGAAATCAAAATTAGGGCTCAAAATGTAATAACAAACAGTAATTCCCAAATATAAATTATTTTTTCACGCGGGTTTCGAAAACAAAATGACCAGTGTATGTAGGTACATAAATTTTAAAATATCTTATTTATGTATTTATACTGATTAATGGTGGCTTGATTGTAAGTTTAGTGCTCGATGCTATAGTTCTTACGAAAATATTCGTGTATGTTTGTTTAGCCCAGTACTTAGTCATGCTTGACCTTGAAAAATAATCTTTTTACTTTGCTGAATATTCTGCATGCAATATACATGCAATAATAACAAGTAATATGGACAAAAATTTTTAAAGTCAATTCCTACTTTGGTAAACAAAGAAAAAATTATTTTAGTTACTTTTTATTAAATAATTACAAATAACATAAATAAAGTAACATAACCATTAACACAACTGTTATACCGCATTACCTAAAACATAAAATCAGCTGTTTTATGAAATCATATTTTATCACTTATGTTATGACATTAAGAACGAAATAACTATATTGCATACCTTGCCCCTTTTGTGAAAATTCTTGCTCCTATTTCAAAACTAAAATTAAATCATTAAATTAAACTAATGAACTAATATCTGGAAAAACTGTATTATCACCCAGTGTCATCCCCTATAGGTTTTAAAAAAGTGTATTCAAACTTGAGTGGATGCATAAAAAGTATTTTATTAACGATTGAAATTTTGAACTATATATATATATATATAATATTAAATATGGTGATATGTTTTCTTGTAATATAGTTAATAAATTAAAAATATTTCAAAAACAAAAATACTTTTAATGAATATATTTATTCAAAGCTTTTCGCCGATAAAATAGTACCAGCATCTTCAGGAAAATAATTATCTAATACAAATGATAATTATCTACTTTTTATTAGATAATTATTTTCCTGAAGATGCTGGTACTATTTTATCGGCGAAAAGCTTTGAATAAATATATTCATTAAAAGTAATCTTGTTTTTGAAATATTTCTAGTTTATTATATACATATATATATATATATATATATATATATATATATATACATATATATATTTATATTTATATTTATATATATGAACAGTATTAACTAATAGAAGGAATTGAAAAAGATATAAAGATATCGCCAGTTCAACTCTTAAATGTAATAGCATAAATATTTGAACCTACCAATCCAAAAGGGTAACTTCTAACTATTCAACCTAGACAAGATCGCAATAGTTATCCAAAATATCTCTGATGTCACTAATGTAGATAGTATACTTGTGTCCTAGACTGTTACAAAGGTATAAATGCAGGAAATATTTAGGTAGTTAGCTATAATAATGTCAATGTGTACTTTTACCTGCTTACTAGACTAGGTACATGTTTGGCTACTTAGTAAGTTCCAGCAATGTGGCCTAAGTTATAAAGGAATGCCTACTTTTCAGAGCTAGCAAGTCGCCCTATGCTTTCCTCCTCAAGGAGTACGTGGAAGCGGAAAGGGCGGGGCTCGATGACGGCGAGTGTTGGAGGTACTACAAGGGATGCCCCAAGTCTTTATTTTTCTCCCCGGAAATAAATAAGTACACGTGAGTATAAAATATAGAACGAATGTAACAATATTACTATGACATAATCGTTGAATAAAAACGTAAAGCACAATGTTGTTAAACTCGCTTTTTGCAATTATTATTATTATTATTATTAAAACTGCTCTTATTGGACCAACTATCAAATTTTCTTACATTATCTTACTCTAAATGTTCATATAACTAAAGTGCCAATTAACTCTTTAGTTCTTGTCTGGACATTGTCAATTACATATATTAGAACTAGCACAGTACAACACAACACTATACTAACGCAAATGGTTTGGTTCTCTTCAGTCTTCCTACCATGGACTGGTTATCGAGAAGTTGAAGAGCCATGAGAAGGTGAAGCTCTTTTCATGCTTTCTTGGCCATGTTCTTTATTTCTTCCGTTATCGCTTTGATATTCAGATCTTGTTGTAAATATCTTTGTTGTTTAAATACCAAGGGGCATTAACCATATTTCTAATTACCTTATTTTGAAACATGTGAAGAATTTCTACATTAGATTCCTTTACAGATCCTCACAGTTGGCTGCCATAGAGCCAAACTGGTTTCAAGATCTGATTGTAGAATTTTATTTTATTTCCTATGTAGAGGTTTGAATCTCCACCCAAGAGCCAATAGTGCTTAGGGTAATTAATATGTAATACCTCCTTCTTTTTCTCGATGCGTTTCCATCATACCTAGATATTTAGCTTTATATCTCATAAGGAATGATGACTTCGTTAACATTCAATATCGAAGGATCTTGAACGATCTTGAAATACCTTATTTGTGAAGATGATAAGGTCAGACTTTACTTCATTCAGTTTGAAGTTATCTTTTTTTAAATGATGAAAGAATGTATTGAATTTGAATATTTATCTATGTATTTAATAATTTAGTATCCATAATTGTTTAACTGACTAATTTTATCAGGGTGGAATATTTATAATTCAATTTCTTTCATTCATGAGTTACACATATCTATGTACGTAAATATGTGTGTATAATGAGTGGTTAATATCCGGAGTACATCCGTTCTTTTGTAGTGCATAAAATCGCAATTCTTTTTCGCTCTTCGACTGTTGTTGGGTCACCCTTAGGATACGTTACTGGCGCAACGTCGGAGCTGCGATTTTATGCACTACAAAATGAACGGATGTACTCCGTATATTAACTATTACAAAATATGTTTCCATCCATGAAGGAAAAGATTTCAACATATCTACGTATGTATATATGTCTATATACATACAGTTTTTAGTTTATGTTTATCTCGGTAGAGTTTACTGGTATGGTACTACATTACGTATAACAATATCACCATGTCATACGATATCACCTATACCGTATTGGACTAGCTGAGGACCCATACTGCAGCCTATGCCAACAAGGACAACACATGGATAGAAGTCACCTTAAGGTGTGTCCAGCACTATCAAAGACAACTGAACATGAACGATACTGGGAAGCACGAGGTTTATTACAGAGTGTATAACTAAGGTTATTTTGTACTTGCCATTAGAATAAATATATAAATATCACCATGTAAAATTTTGTAGTTTAGTAAATAAATAGTAAATGCGTACAAAGTGACATTTCTAACGGACGCCATTTCCTTTACAGCCATCAGGATCATAATTTCGAAGAGGATACGGACGAAGACAACAGCATTTCCGAATCGGAAGACGCGGATGAATCTCACAGCAACCCCAAGGTTACCCTTCCCGCAGGAGGCACGAAATTCATGTAGCCGCAGTGGAGCCCTTCTTACCAGTATCTTCCCCGTAGGTTTAGCCTGAGGAGCCAATCTGTGCGTTCCTCGAACTTGTGATACGTGTTTAATGCCAGTGCCAAGTAGTTCGTCATTATTGCCAGAGAACTGAAGTCGGCCTCGCCAGTCGGCCGGCGATTGTAAACTGTATCAGTTATGTAAATGTATTAGAGACGCTTTGTAATTAGAATGTAGCAAGTCTATGGATCAGTCATAGATTGTTATTGTAGCTGCAGACATGTATACGTAGATGTTAAGCAACAACAGCATTTGCGTAATGTAGGCACCAGATGGGCAAATGTTTAGCATTTCTCAATAAATGCTATATATATATATATATATATATATATTTATATATATATATATATATATATATATATATGTATGTATATATATATATATATATATATATATATATATATATTTATATATATATATATATATATATATATATATATATATATATATATATATATATACATACATATATATATATATATATATATGTATGTATATATATATATATATATATATATATATATATATATATATATATATATATATATATACTATATATAAATATATATATATATATATATATATATATATATATATATATATACTAGAATTATATAGGAAGATACGCCAATTAAAAAAAAATATATATATATAACTAAACTCTATTTATGTGTTAAAAATAGAAACCTCAGGGATACAAGAATGTTTTACTATTTCTAACTATATTTCAATTTTATATTTTTTATGGCTCTTTACGTATGTGAAATGTATAAGAAAAAAGTAAATTTTCAAAGTATATTCAAATGTTAGTACATATTGAAATTGGAATTTTTTTTTAATATATCAATTTATATATTTTAACAAACACTGTCTCAAGATACAAGCAAGGACCACCGTTTTCTATTGCAACACTTTGTGAAAGCTTAAATATTGTGTAATTTAAATACATAAAACTTTGAACCACAATCGTATTTCTTTAGATCATTATGTACATTTTAATTGAAAAGCAATCATCTCCAGAGGAAATGATTACAAAAATTATTGTGCGATAGTTTTCTGTGAAGCTTTGCAATTTAAATTGTCGTAAGGATTTAAATAAAAAATCTTATTTGTGGTTGAGAGGTTCTATGAATGTATTAAAAATTTCTGTATAAGTTGTTCTTCTTGTTTTGTTTAAACCGAATATATTTTGCATTTATTATACCACGAGTTTAGATATATTTTAAAACTCTTTGAAACTTATTGTATGTTTGTGCACTTACACAAATATTTTCTATATTTATTTTACACTATTAAAAACACACTGTAGTATGTTTCTTCTGTGACTATTTTTTTTTCTCTTTGCAAACAATATTTTCGTGTTTGTTTAGTTACTTTAGTGTATAGTGCAAAATGTAGGTTATAGATTACGTTGATTGGTAGTATTCAATAAATAAATTCGTTGGACATAAAATATAATAAAATAAATGCGTAAAATATAGTTCAATATAATTGAAATTTCTGTATTTAACTTCTACTTTAAAGTTTTGAAATTTAAATGCTTTGACAAAGTTCAGAGATAAAATACTTTTAACATTTGTTATTATTAAAATGATATATAGAAGAACAAAATTCTAACAAATATTTTTTACTAATTTAAAGCCCAACTAAACGTAACTAAAACTTAGCTAAAGTTAATATTAACAAGTTAATTACAGTTTAGCTAGTGAGAACAATTACTACGGTAAAACCTAAAACTGTTTACTCTAAATCTCTCCACACATAATTTATTAAAACAAACAGACTAGTTTCGACGACGATGTCGCCTTCATCAGTGCTTGGCTGTTGAACAAGCACTAGTAGTAAACAAGAACATCGTGTGAAGTGAGATTTAGAGTAGACGGTTTTAATTTTTACCGTTGGTAGCTAAAGGAGTTATCAATATTATTTCAATTAGAGTAAAATCTGACGTAAAAACAAAATGTTTTATATTATTTTTTCCTATACAAATTAATTAATTAAACACTAGATAAACATCCATATGTTTTATCTATTATAAACTGTATGCTACTAAATAATTTGGAATAAATCTTGTGATAGCTGTTTATTGTAGTATAAAACGTCAGGTCACTTCACGACAACAAACACTTTAATATAGTAAAACAAGTTTCGCATCTACTTTGCCATCATCAGTGACGAACATATGCTTGAGTGTATAATGTCATGCTATCACAGGTGATGGCAAAGACACTAAAGCATGACTGATGCCTTAAGAAACTTTAATGTTGTAAACACGTTTCAGTGTTTTATATACGACAGTTTATATTATTCAAATCACAACGCAATTGGGCATTATTTAAATTTCGAAAACCACTTCACACATTAAATTCTAATGTAAACCTAAAATAATAAAAATTAGTCAAAAATGTTTAAAGGAATAATGAAATTCTTGCCTATAGTGCAAATAGTCAACATGTGTAAAAGTTATGGCAAACAATATTAACGACATATGTTTCAGTACAGTTTTCTGCCATTTCTATATTTGCCTCTGTTGACGCGTTTCGGAGTAACTCCATTTTCAAAATTTCAATCGTACTCTATACATAAGAAGTACGATTGAAGTTTTGAAAATGGAGTTAGTCAAAACGCGTCTACAGAGGAGAATATTGAAACGTTAGGAAAGGCAGAAAACTGTACTCGAACATAAAGAAATATTCCTGTCAGAAATGAAGATGAGTATAATAATAATTTCAATATTAATAACGATTAACTACAGTTTAACCATTGGCCTGTATGTAAAGAAATAATGATTACATAAAGAATAAACAAGAAACATTAAATTTAAAAAAAAACATTAAATAATGTTGTTACTTCTAATTTATTTTCTCTGTGTTTTACCACGTAGTTTTTAAAGTTTAATGTTTTATAATTTTAAAAAACGTAACAATATTTTTAATTAATAATCTGATAACGTCTTTACAAAAACTTTGAAATAGTTATAAATAAAATGTATTGCTTTTACAACGTCATTTTATGTAAATAAAGTATACTTATTGCTTAACACGATTGTCTTTGTTGTATATACGTAGAGATATACATTATAAAATGTTTTATAACAATTAGAGAATTATAAGAATATGTAAATAGTATTATAACTTGTGCTTGAGTAGTTTTAAGTAGGATAAATGTAACCTGAATCAAAATAAGAGAAATGCCAAAATGTATTTATGTATTTATGTACTTATTAGTAGTGTTTGAATGAGGCGTGTGATGGGCGTGGCTAGTCACAGAGAGTTTACTAGTGTTACTCTTCGCGAGGCACTCACGTTGTAAATCCACTTGTTTTAACAACTTTTATTTATGACGTCATTATAAATATCTATGTTAGAGATAAGCTGCTCCACGTGGCAAACACAGGTATATTTATTAGCCTTCTAGAGTGGGACGAACTATGTTTGCTTATCAGAGACACCAATAGGTTCGATCAATTAATTTTTTAAAAACACCGCAATATCTGTTGTAAATAGACGAAATGGATATTTCCACATGAACGTTTATTCTTTGACTACAAAATTGTTTACGCTTTAAATTTAACTAAAGTCAAATAATTTTAAATTCCCTTATCCTATAAACTTCCTCTTAAACTTATTTCTTTTTAGTAAAGATGCTTTGTCGAATGTATTTTTTCAAAGTATTGCCTGTTGCAAAAGTTTCAGACACTGGGCATTGCGTAAAATGAAAACCCAACAGTTTGAGTCAATACAAATTAATGAACTCAATTTAGTAAATATTTTAAACGAAAATGTTTCTAACCAAAACCTATATTTCCGTCCTATCAGTATATCTTTAACCATATCACAGTTTCTGCACAATGCTCCTATGTGTAACCTAATACAAACATATACAACTAACCTGGTGGTATTATTGTAGCAAGATAGCTTTATGTACGTCAATGTAACACTGTTAGTTAGAAGCAATTTATGTTAAACGATACCATATATTTATTGTTTGTAAATAACTGTATAATTTTAACAGTTGTTATTATTTATTTTGTTATGTTGTATAGTATTTATTGAAGATTAAATAAAATATTTATGTATAATTGTCTCACAAACTATATTCTTCTTAGATTCCAAATTGGCTGATTGGTTGACGTTATAGAAATAAACAAGTGACATAAACAAAGTCCATTCTTACTTTGGGCAACAACCTTCTTTTATTTAGTTAATATTCATTAAATAATTACAATTATTAAATATAAATCAACATAACCTATGCGTTAAAACAGCTGTTCTACAACATTACCTATAACATAAAATCATATGTGTTTATGAAATCATATGTTATCACTTATATTACGACACACGAGACGAAGTAACTGTATTGCATACCTTGCCCCTTTTGTGAAACGTTTATCTCAGATATAAAACAACAATGATTTCATTATATTTAATTACTCTACTAATGCTTGAAAAAACTATATTAACATCAAGTGTCATCCACTATAATTTAAAAAAATGTATTTGTTTGAGTGTACGAATAAAAAGTATTTTAATAACGATTAAAAATTTGAACGGTATATATATATATATATATATATATATATATATATATATATATATAGAAAAACATATGTAGAATTGCATTTGTAGAAGGACGTGTGTGAAAAATCAAATATTGAGTGACCAAGTATATAGACGTTTAAATAAAGACGTGAGTAGAAAGAAGTCTATAAAATGTGTGTGTAGAAGGACATGTGCAGAGGAACCTGTGTAGAAGGACGTCTATAAGACAACGTGTGTAGAAGGAAGTGTGCAGAGGAACCTGTGTAGAAGGACGTCTGTAAGACAACGTGTGTAGAAGGACATGTGCAGAGGAACCGTGTAGAAGGACGTCTGTAAGACAACGTGTGTAGAAGGACATGTGCAGAGGAACCGTGTAGAAGGACGTCTGTAAGACAACGTGTGTAGAAGGACATGTGCAGAGGAACCGTGTAGAAGGACGTCTGTAAGACAACGTGTGTAGAAGGACATGTGCAGAGGAACCGTGTAGAAGGACGTCTGTAAGACAACGTGTGTAGAAGGACATGTGCAGAGGAACCGTGTAGAAGGACGTCTGTAAGACAACGTGTGTAGAAGGACATGTGCAGAGGAACCGTGTAGAAGGACGTCTGTAAGACAACGTGTGTAGAAGGACATGTGCAGAGGAACCGTGTAGAAGGACGTCTGTAAGACAACGTGTGTAGAAGGAAGTGTGCAGATGAACGAGTTTAAAAGGCCGTGTGTAGGAGGATATATGTAGAATGACATTTGTATAAGGACTTGTATAAAAGGACGTGTGAGAAGGACATATGTAGAATGACGTTTGTAGAAGGACATGTGTAGAAATACGTGTGTATGAGGATTTGTGTAAAAAGAACGTGTGTAGAAGGACCTATGTAGAATGACGTTTGTAGAAGATGTGTGTAGAAATATGCGTGTAGAAGGCCATGTGTATAAAGACTTGTTTAAAAGGACGTGTAAGCAGAACACATGTAGAACAACGTTTGTAGAAGGACGTGTGTAGAAGGGCATGTGTAGAAATACGTCTGTAGAAGGACATATATAGAATGACGTGTGTAGAAGGACCTATGCAGAATGACGTTTGTAGAAGGACGTGTGTATAAGAACTTGTGTAAAAAGAACGTGTGTAGAAGGACCTATGTAGAATGACGTTTGTAGAAGGACGTGTGTATAAGAACTTGTGTATAAAGAACGTGTGTAGAAGGACCTATGTAGAATGACGTTTGTAGAAGGACGTGTGTATAAGGACTTGTATAAAAGGACGTGTGAGAAGGACATATATAGAATGACGTTTGTAGAAGGACATGTGTAGAAATACGTGTGTAGAAATACTTGTGTATAAGAACTTGTGTATAAAGAACGTGTGTAGAAGGACCTAGGTAGAATGACGTTTGTAGAAGGACGTGTGTATAAGGACTTGTATAAAAGGACGTGTGAGAAGGACATATATAGAATGACGTTTGTAGAAGGACATGTGTAGAAATACTTGTGTATAAGAACTTGTGTATAACGAACGTGTGTAGAAGGACCTGGGTAGAATGACGTTTGTAGAAGGACATGTGTATAAGGAGTTGTGTTATCATTTGCCAGAACAGCCTGAACTAGTCACCACAGGGTAAGAAGAAAAGCGAAAGGAAAAAGTTAACATCAAAGGAACGACAGAAATAAAACATACACGAAGGTTTACGAACAGAGAGATATGAAATTAGACATTGCAAGAAGAAATAAGACGTTATTAAGAGATAGATGTACATAATAATTAAGTATATTATTTATTTATTTATTTATTACAACTTGGTCTTTCTTACAATAAAAAATGTGTCTCGAGTTGATAACAAATTGTTCTTGAAAGCAATAAATCTTGGACACCACAAAATGACTGACCTTCTCCGTGATGTATTCGAGTGAGCGCGCGGCGTAACGAGCCCCAATATTTATGTATTGGTATTAAAGTGATACATGAGACAAATTGGATACAGTGGACAAAATATTGGGGTAATGACTCTTTGAATAAATGTCAGCAAAGTTATTGCCAGTAGCAAACACGTTGTTAAAGTTGATTTAAAGGCGGGTCTAAGCGTCAGGGGCTCCGGGAGGGGGGCAGACATTTCGTGAGTCGTTAAAACCTTTATTTAATCACGGAGTAGCGACCTTTAGCTTGTAGTCTTGAAGGGAGCAGGGATTGTGATTATATAGCAAACTGTGAATATTGAAGTATTGTAAGTATAGGTAGGGGCGCATCCCTGCAGGTGTCTGTTACTGCCCTTTGTAAGCAGGAGAAATAGAGAAAGTAGATAGAAAAACCTCATAAAACCTAAGCTCAAAAAACTACTCTCCAAGCTAGAAACATAATCTTACTACTAATATAACAAAAACTACAAGTGTCTAAGTACAAAAACATTATGCATGATAGATGCTGACTGTCTAAAAAGGTTTTACCTACTTCAAAGAAGAGGTATTCAAGATACAGCCGAACCACAGAACCCTCCCCCTTCCCAATTTAAAAGTTAAATTTACTCGGAAATTTAACTTAATATTATTATTTTTATTGTAGCATTTATTTTTGCTATTTACCTTTGTTTTATTTAATTTACCTATATCCAGCTATACACAATATCAAGAGCACAATGGTACAATGTATTACAATTAAAATATTGGAAAGGTCCCTTTCCAATATAAAGGTTAAGATTAAACCCTTATGCAGTTTTCGATTACCATATCATCATCAGAGGGTCTTATTATAAAATTACAATATAGCAAACATGAAGTTACAAACTAGAGTGATCACTCTTCTGTGATATTACGGTTCTTTCCAATATCTTCATTTTAATATATCCAGCTACGTGGATTTTATATGAATTCAAAGAGAAAATTAAGGTATTAAGCCTATTTTAAAATGGTGTATGTTTACAATCCTGCAAAATGTTTCCAATAAATGTTATTGAAAGTAGAAAATGAAGTGCTAAAAACTATTTAAAACCATTCTATTATAAATGTGTTTTATCTAATACAAATGCATCTCTAATTAAAATACCTAAACCCAACCAAACTGCAAACTATGGCAATGTTTCCATCGTCAAATATTACAATACGATATGACATTGTTTTGTAATGGGTAGGTGTAAAGAAGCATTTATTGGTTAAGTGAGGGGTAAAACAAATATTTATTTAGTTAGGTAGAGAAGCTTGGAGAAAATATTTATTGGCAAAGTGAAGGGGGTAAAACAAATATTTATTGATTTAGGTAGGGATGCTTGGAGAAAATATTTATTGGCAAAGTGAAGGGGTAAACAAATATTTATTGATTTAGGTAGGGATGCTTGGAGAAAATATTTATTGGCAAAGTGAAGGGGTAAAACAAATATTTATTGATTTAGGTAGGGATGCTTGGAGAAAATATTTATTGGCAAAGTGAAGGGGGTAAAACAAATATTTATTGATTTAGGTAGGGATGCTTGGAGAAAATATTTATTGGCAAAGTGAAGGGGTAAAACAAATATTTATTGATTTAGGTAGGGATGCTTGGAGAAAATATTTATTGGCAAAGTGAAGGGGGTAAAACAAATATTTATTGATTTAGGTAGGGATGCTTGGAGAAAATATTTATTGGCAAAGTGAAGGGGGTAAAACAAATATTTATTGATTTAGGTAGGGATGCTTGGAGAAAATATTTATTGGCAAAGTGAAGGGGGTAAAACAAATATTTATTGATTTAGGTAGGGATGCTTGGAGAAAATATTTATTGGCAAAGTGAAGGGGGTAAAACAAATATTTATTGATTTAGGTAGAGAAGCTTGGAGAAAATATTTATTGGCAAAGTGAAGGGGGTAAAACAAATATTTATTGATTTAGGTAGGGATGCTTGGAGAAAATATTTATTGGCAAAGTGAAGGGGGTAAAACAAATATTTATTGATTTAGGTAGGGATGCTTGGAGAAAATATTTATTGGCTAAGTGAAGGGGGTAAAACAAATATTTATTGATTTAGGTAGGGATGCTTGGAGAAAATATTTATTGGCAAAGTGAAGGGGGTAAAACAAATATTTATTGATTTAGGTAGGGATGCTTGGAGAAAATATTTATTGGCAAAGTGAAGGGGTAAAACAAATATTTATTGATTTAGGTAGGGATGCTTGGAGAAAATATTTATTGGCAAAGTGAAGGGGGTAATAACAAATATTTATTGATTTAGGTAGGGATGCTTGGAGAAAATATTTATTGGCAAAGTGAAGGGGGTAAAACAAATATTTATTGATTTAGGTAGGGATGCTTGGAGAAAATATTTATTGGCTAAGTGAAGGGGGTAATAACAAATATTTATTGAGTTAGGTACGGAGCTTGGAGAAAATATTTATTGTGTGACGAGTTTGAAACAAATTATTTTTGAGTTAGGTAGGGATGCTTGAAGCAAACATTTATTGGTTATGTGAAGGGGTGAAACAAATTATTTTTGAGTTAGGTAGGGATGCTTGAAGCAAACATTTATTGGCCAAGTGAAGGGGGTGAAACAAATATTTATTGACTAAGTGAGAGGTGTGAAAGATATATAAGTCAGTGAGGGAGATTATTATATACAACCCTTAGAAATACAAACCTTTATATAGGATTACACAAAAAGCTTTATTAGTTAGTGGAGTAACACCTCCCCGGAAGGATTAAAGAATTCTGCCACCAGCTCGTTTCAGTCTGTGAAGATGTGTTGTTAGGGTAACAATGGATAGTGGGAGCTTGATACTGGCCACATTATCTTCCTTGGGCACCGTTATGGGCTCTGTAAGGTAGCTCTAGTGTCTCTAAGTGGCCCTATTGGTATAAAAGAAGACATTTATATTATAAATCAGTTGGTATTTTAACGTTTTTGTGACTGTAAATGCATATTGCCAATCACTGAATATCATGAGAAAAATAATAAATCCGGATTTATTTTATTAACAATTCTGTTTACATAACCCTCTGAGTCTACCAACACATTTGTAACAATATATTTTTAAAACCATTTGTAAAGTACTTAATATAATTTTGGATAGAACTAAAAGCATTTCTTTTGACTATAATATATAAATTCATTACAAATTATAAATTCATATACAAATTATAATTCGTTCATAAAATAATTTTTATTCTTCTACTCCAGTTCAAATACATTTATTTTAGATTTGCAGTGAATGACGTTCGATGTTAATGTAGTTTTTCAAATATTAATTATATAATTAAATTTAACGAATTTGTTCTAGTTTTATACTTGAGAAAAACTTTTCACAAAAGGGGCAAGGTATGCAATATAGTTATTTTGTCCAATTAGGCTTAAAATAAGTGATAACACATGATTTTATATAACAGCTGATTTTACGTTATAGGTTATTTGGCTTTTGCATTGTCTCTGTTTGGCTTGGGTTCTCAGCCAACTCTGCTGGTCATTTAGCACTACCCAGGGGACACGTACAGCTTAAAGTATGCTGTGGACGCGACCAACTTTGTCCCCCAAAACGAAATGAGACTGCGTCAGTATCTGAAAGGTATGGAGTGATCTTGGATTGCCAAGCTGGCTTCCGGCAACATCGTTCTACCGTCGACCAAATTGTCAAACTAACACAATCGGTAAAAGATGGGTTTCTCCGTAAACAACGATAAGGTATGGAGATCTATGCTTCTCCACATGCCCAGTCGTCGGCACGTGACTGGTAATATGTACAAGTGGATAAAGCACTTTCTACTCGAAAGATATATCAGAACCTGGTACCAAAATAATGTATCAAAGTACAAGAAAGTCTGTCATGGGCTACCACAGGGGGCAGTGCTTAGTTGCTTGTTTTTTAACATCATGATCGACGACGTATAGTGCGCCATTAAAAGTGTAACCTGTGTTAAAAGCCTTCTTTATGATGATGACATAGTCATATGGGCAACGGGTAGTAACATTCCAGGATTAGAGGATATGTTGAATAATGCGTTGGCTAATGTTTCGGAGTGGTGCAAAGATAATAAGATGGAGGTAAATACCGAAAAAACAGTGTTTCAATTGTTCACACTGTCCACTAGACAATACAATCTGAAACTTACTCACAATGGAATAGAGCTGAAAAACCAAATGTTGCCAAGTACTTGGGTGTTAACTTCGCCAACAGACTTGGTTGGTCCAAGCAAATACAAACCGCAACTGAAAAAGCTCAAAAGAGAAATAACCTCCTAAAGAGACTAGCAACTACGAAGTGGGGTGCAAGGCAAGATGTGATGACAACAGCCTATAAAACAGTCATGGAATATGCTTCTAAAGTCATCGCTCTCTCTTCCGATGTTAACTTGAGGAAATTAGAGGTTGTCCAGAACAACGCACTGCGAAAGATAACTAGTGGAGCAACATCAACACCAATATCTGCGATGCAATTGCAAGCGGAGGTGGAGCCACTACAAAGCCGCAAAGAGAAATCAGTACTCAAGTTCTAGGAGAGGACAAAGAGAGTCGACTACAGACACTGGGAGAGATATAAACCTCCGACATCGCAACATCCTGAAGGCCGCTGATTGGATTGCGGAAACTATTGAGGATGTATATAGTAAAGATAACTGGATCCATGTATACACCGATGGGTCAGCGGTAAAGCATGGCTCTGGTGCTGGCTTTTACAGCGACCACTTAGTAGGAATTAATGCCAACAACTTCAATGGTGAGATTGCGGCTATAGTACAAGCTGCCGAAAAACTTTGTTCGATCTCCGGAAAGTCGGCAAGAGATGTATTCTTCGTGGACTCACAGGCCGCTATAATTGCACTAACTAGTAATACCTCCACCGACTGTGTGCAAACAATGAATGGACGAAAGGCCTTGGCAGGGATGATTGAAGAAGGGTGGTACATTGTGCTGCAATGGCTCCCAAGCCACGTCGGCGTTGAGAGAAATGAACGCGCAGACCAGCTAGCGAAGAAAGGTAACACCCTGCCACAGCCTGACAATCCTATATCTCTATTGACAGCAAGAAGCCTGATTAAACCTACAATCAATGAAAAAACAAGGGAAAGCCAAAATGAAATGAGCTTTGGCAAGATATGGAGGGCCTATCGCACACGGTGCTAATACCACACAGCCTACCTAGAGTGGAAGCTGTTGCCAGATTCAGAATGCTTACGGGCCATGACTATTTGCAAGCCCACCTATATAGAATAGCATTAACCGCCTCAGATATTTGCCCTCTGTGCAACTGTCAAAAGATGGATGCCCCACATCTTCGGAATTGCACCGCCTTGCAAGATGTGGAAGAGTGAAGCCAGGACTGTCTCTTCCAAGGCTAGGAGGAGAATTACAGAAATGACAAGATCTGGAATTTGATAAAAGAAAAAGACATTATAGATCATATGGTAGAACAGCTGTTTCAAGGCATAGGTTATTTACTTTAGTTATAATAATTGTAATTATTTAATAAAAAATAACTAGAATAATTTTTTTCTGAATCAAGTAGGAATTACCTTTTTTTATTACTTGTAATATTAATATAGGCCTATCTACAATCAAAACTAATATTATTTAAAATAAATTTTCGATTCATTTCAAATCACCAGATTAAGATTTTGTCAAAAACATATTGGTATTTTAAGCCAATTTAAATAAAAATATTAAGTATTTTTAAAAAATATAAATTTTTTAATAATTGTATTCAAAATCTATACAGAGCACAGTAGAGTAATTATCATGATTAAACAGCAACAGTCCTTGCTACAAATGTATACACAACTTTGATGTACATTTCGCCAACACTGTTAGCATCATCAGATGGCTACAAACGTACTAAGCATTCAAGGGTGTTTTAATATTTGTAGCAAGGGTTATTATTGTTACATAATTATTAATTAGTATATTACCTAGGAAATGCTTTAAAACCTTTAACTTTTAAATTCGGAAAATATTTAACTATCTCCATGCGTTTATTGCATATTTATTCTCAATAATGTCAACGTAATTTTAGTTGTATTATTTATATCAACAACAAGTCTGGCTTTGGCTGTAGAAGAGTCGTAAAAGGAAGAAGTATTACAGATCCTTCCCCAGAAGTAACTACGCCACAGAGCTTTTCCAGGTATGTGACTAATCAAACTCAACACTGTTATATGCTTGGTCCATTTTCCATACAAACAGATGTTTCAAACTGTTCTTGTTATTTATTTATGCGAAGTATTTGTTTCATTAGGCGTGAATTGATTCCAATCATAAACAATAATAGCAACAATTATACTGTGTATAGTAATAAAAGGACACTTGCAAGTATCTTAAGGGAAAGAAATTTTATTATTTTGTCAGAGTTCTGATTATTAATTATTAAAAAGAAACAGTCGAATGTGGATTATTTAGAACTTTTGTAGATGAAATGTTTTCCAAAAGGCAGATGCTTGCAAGCAATCTGTGCCTTGTGCATCTGTTTGCTAACAACATGTTGCGCGGACATGCGCGGTGAGGCGTCGCGACGCCGGCCGTCACTGCCTCCACTCGGCACCAGTGCGTCGGCACATCTGCACGTGTTTCCGCGTAGATTATGGCAAGCCGCAACCACTAACGAGATGTTGGCCAACCTGTGGCTCGGGTCCGTACTCGTGGGCAGCATCGTGGGCTTCCACACCGTGGAGAAGAGCACCATGACCCACTACAACGTAGGCGTGCTGATGGCATCAAGACTGGACTCGCCGTTCGACCTGGAGCGATGCGGCCCAGCCGTGGACCTGGCCCTCGCCGAAGTCAACGAGCAGTTCCTAAGCAACCATGGCATCCGGCTGAAGAAGGTGCAAGAAAGGTAAACATTACAAGTAGTCTAATACTGTCCGTGTTTACTTTGTGTGTTTGGCTTCTATCAAAAGTGTTTGTGAATAATTAAATCTCCGAATCGGGTTTTCATTGATAACTTAAAGTAAATGTTTACCCTTCCTCACGCCGAAAACATGCTAACCTAATTATTCACTAAATTAAAGTGTTTATTGATAAAGAACCTTGGGCATTATAAGTTTGGTTTTTTATGTTTATATATTTTAAATATTTACGCCATCGTAAGGTATGCGTTTAAGCCCTATAATAAGAGTAAATATTCTCTACCTTATTTATAAGAGGAGCTTTAGAACTACTTCTGCGGAACTCCAATAATTCTAAATTCTTTAGAAATGGAATACAACTTTTAGTAATATTTATCTTTCTGTGCCGTGCTATACTAGTTTTATTCTGATTTTTTCGTTCATGTAATTAAACATCGTTACTTTAGAAATTTAATTAAAAGAATACAAACCTATATTTACACATATATCAACTGTTGCACAATTGTTATGAGTGTATATATATATATATATTTGTAGTGTATTATATGTATAATCACTTTTAGAAAACATTATTATAAATATTAATACTTTGTTAAAGATATGAAATTTAGGCCGATCGTTATTTTCATTATCTAAATGTACTATAGTTATATATATATATATATATATATATATATATATATATATATATATATATGTATATATATATATGTATATATATATATATATATATATATATATATATATATATATATATATATATATATATATATATATATGCTATCATGTTAAAACGTAAAATTTATAATTTTATTATATTAATATTATATATATTAATATATATTAATATTTAGAATTTTATTGCTTTTCACCTAATTATTACTTGATACAATCATTTGTTTCTGTAAGCATATTATTTATAATGCTATACATATACACACACACATATATATATATATATATACATATACATATATATATATATATATATATATATATATATATCAACATTCACCTAAATTACAAACCCACAGATCGAATCATGTTTTAGTATTTTTCTTTATTTCTTGTAAATCTATTTTATTAATCATTTCTAAAGTAAACCTGTTGCTACTTTTTTTGTGTAAATTTATGAATATACAAAACAAATTATTTTGTGTCTGTTTAATATTTTTCTTGCTTATTATCCCCATAATAGACATACAAATATCAGTTTTATCTATTAATAGTTTTAGTAATTTGTCAATAAAATCAATACATTTTTTAAAAAGCAATATTATTTTAAAAATTAATGTTACATTGAGATAAATAATGTTGTAGTTGGAGAAAATTTATTAAAAGAAACTCTTGTGAAATTTACTATGGGTCTAACAGTTTTGGTTTTTGTTGATTCTTTATTGCATTTATTAGAATGGGAATATATTATGTTCACGTAAAATATTGCATTTATTTTATGTATTGGTCATTATTTATTTGAATTTCGTTTGGATATTATTATTATGAATTAGATTACTTTATGTAATAAACACACTCATATACCAAATAATATCTAGGTTTGTGTATTTGTGTGTTTGGGAGGGGGCATGCGTTTTTCTATATAGTTAATTCTTCAATAATTCCATATAGATGGTTCACGTTGAGCAAATGTTTATAAAGGTCCATTTAATAAGACGTAATATTCCTTACAGAATGACCTGATAATGTAAAATGGGTTGACGAGTTGTTCCGTTGAAACACGATATTTCTTTAAAATAAAAAAGTCATTGAAAATATTTCTCTTTGTGTGAAGAAATTTCGCCCGACAAAGGAAAGCGAGCCCTTTTGTGTGTTGCTTTATTGTACATAACTCGGGATGCTGTTATTGTTGCTGGCTTTTGCAGTTCCTTAAATCACGTGGCTCCTAAAGCGAACTTACGGCGCAGAATTACCAGCAAAAATTTATTTTTCTTCCGCGTCCCATCGTAAAGTTATTAAGCTCAGTAGTTTGGTGGCCCTAAAAATGTAATTCTGCAACATGCAGGGTATAACTTCTGCTGCGTTAAAACCACCTCCACGTGAAGAGATTAGTGTTCTGCAGTATTAAAATCCCTCAACAGCTTTCAGGGTATAACTTCTGCTGAGTTAAAACCACGTGAAGGGAGTACTGTTATCAAGCATTAAAATCAATCAACAGCCTTCTGTAACATACAGGGTATAACTTCTTCTGAGTTAAAACCCCCTCCACGTGAAGGGAGTAGTGTTCTGCAGCATTAAAATCCCTCAACAGCCTTCTGTAACATGCAGGGTATAACTTCTGCTGAGTTAAAACCCCCTCCACGTGAAGGGAGTACTGTTCAGAAGCATTAAAATCACTCAACAACCTTCTGTAACGTACAGGGTATAACGTCTGCTGAGTTAAAACCACCTACACGTGAAGGGAAAATTGTTCTGAAGCATTAAAATCCCTCAACAGCTTTCTGTAACATACAGGGTATAACTTCTGCTGAGTTAAAACCCCCTCCACATGAAGGGTCTAGTGTTCTGCAGCATTAAAATCCCTCAACAGCCTTCTGTAACATACAGGGTATAACTTCTACTGAGTTAAAAACACCTTCACGTGAAGGGAGTACGGTTCTGATGCATTAAAATCCCTCAACAGCTTTCTGCAACATACAGGATATAACTTCTGCTGAGTTAAAACCACCTCCACGTGAAGGGAGTACTTTTCTGAAGCATTAAAATTCCTCAACACCGTTCTGTAACAAACATTAAAGGTATATACAGTACCAGTAGAAACGTACTCAAATAGGTATTTCATTTCTTTGCTATGTTTAACTAATTTTTATAATTGTCTAATATGTTGCAAATAATGTTTGTAAAAACAATTTGTTTTTTCAAAATAAAAATTATTTACTGCATATTTAAAAGCCACTTGATAGTTTTGCCTAAATGTCTTGAACAAAACGTGAAAGGAGCCAGAAATCTAGTTTCTACACCACGCCATTATTAATGTGTTTCTCAATGTAGGCATACATATGTAAACAGCTCTTTAGGGAACTTTCAGTGAAAGGTAATTGAATATAAATAACAGAAAAGTTTTAAGATATGTGAATTTTATTATTTTGCAATTTTATTTAAATACGTTTAGAAATGCGTCAATATTTTACATTACATTAATATCAACTGCGTTAGATCACTCTTACTTACAGTTACCTAGCGCCTATTTATGTAGCTTCTAAAATAGAGCGCCTAATTATGCTTCGCTAAAACTTTATGCGGTCCTGAATTTAAATTCAGTTTAGGACTAAAATTAAATACAATTTTTTTTCACGAAGAAGCTGATGGTCAGGATGTAATGAAGTCAAAAATATATATTTTTAATTTCGTTGTGTCAAAAATTTCAATGTGTGAACTAAACTATTACGCTTTAGTATTTACGACAACATGGATTTTTTAAATAAATTGGGGATGAAAATCTAAAACGAAAGAACGCAGTTTAAATATTTGTGTATGCATTATTTAACTTGTAAATATAGCCTAAACCTTTAAGGGTGGGGGATTTGTAAGACGTACAATATAATTAGAAATGTTGTTATATTAATGTTTACAACCAATATCTCATCTGTTCATACTTGCTTCATTGCTTGTCCCAAGTAGATGTATTCAGTCAACCAATAATCTTGTTGGTCTTCGGTATAGGAGGAATATTATCATAGCCTTCCCCCAACTCGCCTTATGGAGGCTAGGTAAAGGCCGTTTGTAATGTTCAGCCAATCTTCTTTACTACACGTGAACACAAACCATAGGAAACCTCAGTGGCTACGTATTGATACAGGCCTCATTGATTTCTCAGTTGACTAATTAAAAGATATTTATCAGGAAAGTGGTAAATACTTTTGGAGAAACCTCACCCCTTCTCAGCCTCTTCTTAAGAGGTTTTGTTTTGCACACTCTCTCTCTCTCTCTCTCTCTCTCTCACTCACTCACTCACATACACACACACCCACTTATAAAGTGCTTTAATATGAGAGTGGTTCGAACACAAGAAGAGCATCTTTGGCTCCCATGTTACCTCCCTTGTCCATGTATCGCTCATATGACTTGTTTAATAGTTGTAATTTAGACAAACCCTCCCCTCCAGATCCATAAATCTCCCAGATTGGTTTGATGTCACCATACAGCCTCTCGGTAGCGCATTTACCTTTTTGATATATTTTGGTTTCGATACCTTGCGAATTTAAAGTGTTAATATTGTAATATAGGTCACCCAGTTGCCTTCTTGCCATCTATAGTTTTACAATTCCTTTATTATATCGTACCTTTATACATAACCTATCCCTAACGTATCTGTTCCACCGTATTGTAATAATGTACCTCTAATTTTTGTGAACATTTACAGATTTTGTTCTTTTCCCTGGTTTCTCGATTTTAATGTTATTATTTACTCATTATATATTCACCTTTTTTCCATCGTCCCTCGGTAGCACCAAGTGCAAATGGCCCAGGGCCTTCCTCTCGCTTTGGGGGGGACTTTCACATCCTCACATTGCAAAACTCCAAGCCTATACTTTTATTAATCGTTTCCCGTTTTCCAGGCATCGTCTATGGTTGCTGTCATGAGGCTCTTCTCTTATTTGAACTATTCTGCTTAAGCAATTCTTGGCCATTTTTTAGTGATTAAGCCCCCCCCCTGGATTCAGCGTTTTATATATCTTACGTATTCAGAGATAATGCCCTGAAGTATTATGTTTAGCGTCACTTTTGTTTGGGTTTCACTTAATCTCGTTGTTATATTTTATATTCAACAGTTTCAGAACAAGGTCTTCACATTCGCTTATACATCAACAGTTTCAGAACAAGGTCTTCACATTCGCTTATACATCAACAGTTTCAGAACAAGGTCTTCACATTCGCTTATACATCAACAGTTTCAGAACAAGGTCTTCACATTCGCTTATACATCAACAGTTTCAGAACAAGGTCTTCACATTCGTTTATACATCAACAGTTTCAGAACAAGGTCTTCACATTCGCTTATACATCAACAGTTTCAGAACAAGGTCTTCACATTCGCTTATACATCAACAGTTTCAGAACAAGGTCTTCACATTCGCTTATACATCAACAGTTTCAGAACAAGGTCTTCAAATTCGCTTATACATCAACAGTTTCAGAACAAGGTCTTCACATTCGCTTATACATCAACAGTTTCAGAACAAGGTCTTCACATTCGCTTATACATCAACAGTTTCAGAACAAGGTCTTCACATTCGCTTATACATCAACAGTTTCAGAACAAGGTCTTCACATTCGCTTATACATCAACAGTTTCAGAACAAGGTCTTCACATTCGCTTATACATCAACAGTTTCAGAACAAGGTCTTCACATTCGCTTATACATCAACAGTTTCAGAACAAGGTCTTCACATTCGCTTATACATCAACAGTTTCAGAACAAGGTCTTCACATTCGCTTATACATCAACAGTTTCAGAACAAGGTCTTCACATTCGCTTATACATCAACAGTTTCAGAACAAGGTCTTCACATTCGCTTATACATCAACAGTTTCAGAACAAGGTCTTCACATTCGCTTATACATCAACAGTTTCAGAACAAGGTCTTCACATTCGCTTATACATCAACAGTTTCAGAACAAGGTCTTCACATTCGCTTATACATCAACAGTTTCAGAACAAGGTCTTCACATTCGCTTATACATCAACAGTTTCAGAACAAGGTCTTCACATTCGCTTATACATCAACAGTTTCAGAACAAGGTCTTCACATTCGCTTATACATCAACAGTTTCAGAACAAGGTCTTCACATTCGCTTATACATCAACAGTTTCAGAACAAGGTCTTCACATTCGCTTATACATCAACAGTTTCAGAACAAGGTCTTCACATTCGCTTATACATCAACAGTTTCAGAACAAGGTCTTCACATTCGCTTATACATCAACAGTTTCAGAACAAGGTCTTCACATTCGCTTATACATCAACAGTTTCAGAACAAGGTCTTCACATTCGCTTATACATCAACAGTTTCAGAACAAGGTCTTCACATTCGCTTATACATCAACAGTTTCAG